>JAJLQT010000081.1:0-90940 GCA_024516245.1 Peziza echinospora | reverse complement strand
GCAAGCAGCGCATAGTCAACAACCAATGTGGAGTTGTTAGAGTTGTTTCTGGATGGGTTCAACATGTTCGTTTGATTGCAGGTGGTTGCAGAGCTCTAGCCTCACTATTGGTCAAGTTTCATGCAACAATATCGAGCGTCACCTACATGCATCCTTCCCACAACTATCAACACTCAAACCCACACGCACGCAAGACAAGCACTCTAAAGTCACACTTTCAGAGTGGAATATAGGCCTACTTGACGGCTTAAATTGATTGCACCAGGTCCTAGGACTTCAACTTGAATATTGGTGGAGTTGTGCACAACATGGCTTCAAACCGCCATGGTCGCACATGCTAGAGTGCAAGCAGCGCATGGTCAACAACCAATGTGGAGTTGTTAGAGTTGTTTCTGGATGGGTTCAACATGTTCGTTTGATTGCAGGTGGTTGCAGAGCTCTAGCCTCACTATCGGTCAAGTTTCATGCAACAATATCAAGCGTCACCTACATGCATCCTTCCGACAACTATTAACACTCAAACCCATACGCACGCAAGACAAGCACTCTAAAGTCACACTTTCAGAGTGGAATATAGGCCTACTTGACGGCCTGAATTGATTGCACCAGGTCCCAGGACTTCAACTTGAATATTGGTGGAGTTGTGCACAACATGGCTTCAAACCGCCATGGTCGCACATGCTAGAGTGCAAGCAGCGCATGGTCAACAACCAATGTGGAGTTGTTAGAGTTGTTTCTGGATGGGTTCAACATGTTCGTTTGATTGCAGGTGGTTGCAAAGCTCTAGCCTCACTATCGGTCAAGTTTCATGCAACAATATCGAGCGTCACCTACATGCATCCTTCCGACAACTATCAACACTCAAACCCACAAGCACGCAAGTCGAACACTCCAAAGTCACACTTTCACAGTGGAATACAACTAATGCCCAATTAAGCGGTAGCAAAAGCGTGGGGGCAAGTTCAGAACTCTTCTGGTACCCAATTGGGCAATAGCAATCTGATAGGTACAAGTTCAGGGTAACAGATGGTCGATTTGGGCTGCTGTGAAGCTGTTGGTGTGAGTTTCAAGTGAACTGATGCCCAATTGAGCGGTGGCAAAGGCGTGGGGGCAAGTTCATACTCTTCTGGTACCCAATTGGGTGATAGCAATCTGATAGCTACAAGTTCAGGGTAACAGATGGTCGATTTGGGCTGCTGTGAAGCTGTTGGTGTGAGTTTCAAGTCAACTGATGCCCAATTGAGCGGTGGCAAAGGCGTGGGGGCAAGTTCGTACTCTTCTGGTACCCAATTGGGTGATAGCAATCTCATAGGTACAAGTTCAGGGTAACTGATGGTCGATTTGGGCAGCTGTGAAGGGGTTGGTGCAAGTTCAGAGTCTTCTGGTACCCAATTGGGTGATAGCAATCTCATAGGTACAAGTTCAGGGTAACTGATAGTTGATTTAGGCAGCTGTGAAGCTGTTGGTGTGAGTTTCAAGTCAACTGATGCCCAATTGAGCGGTGGCAAAAGCGTGGGGGCAAGTTCAGAACTCTTCTGGGACCCAATTGGGTGATAGCAATCTCATAGGTACAAGTTCAGGGTAACTGATGGTCGATTTGGGCAGCTGTGAAGCTGTTGGTGCAAGTTTACAGTCTTCTGGTGCCTAATTGGGTGACAGCAATCTCATAGGTACAAGTTCAGGGTAACTGGTGGTCGATTTGGGCTGCTGTGAAGCTGTTGGTGCGAGTTTCAAGTCCACTGATGCCCAATTGAGCGGTGGCAAAGGCGTGGGGGCAAGTTCATACTCTTCTGGTACCCAATTGGGTGATAGCAATCTCATAGGTACAAGTTCAGGGTAACTGATAGTTGATTTAGGCAGCTGTGAAGCTGTTGGTGTGAGTTTCAAGTCAACTGAAGCCCAATTGAGCGGTGGCAAAGGCGTGGGGGCAAGTTCATACTCTTCTGGTACCCAATTGGGTGATAGCAATCTCATAGGTACAAGTTCAGGGTAACTGATGGTTGATTAAGGCAGCTGTGAAGCTGTTGGTGTGAGTTTCAAGTCAACTGATGTCCAATTGAGCGGTGGCAAAGGCGTGGGGGCAAGTTCATACTCTTCTGGTACCCAATTGGGTGATAGCAATCTCATAGGTACAAGTTCAGGGTAACTGATGGTTGATTAAGGCAGCTGTGAAGCTGTTGGTGTGGGTTTCAAGTCAACTGATGTCCAATTGAGTGGTGGCAAAGGCGTGGGGGCAAGTTCATACTCTTCTAGTACCCAATTGGGTGATAGCAATCTCATAGTTACAAGTTCAGGGTAACTGATGGTCGATTTGGGCAGCTGTGAAGCTGTTGGTGCAAGTTTACAGTCTTCTGGTACCTAATTGGGTGACAGCAATCTCATAGGTACAAGTTCAGGGTAACTGGTGGTCGATTTGGGCTGCTGTGAAGCTGTTGGTGCGAGTTTCAAGTCCACTGATGCCCAATTGAGCGGTGGCAAAGGCGTGGGGGCAAGTTCATACTCTTCTGGTACCCAATTGGGTGATAGCAATCTCATAGGTACAAGTTCAGGGTAACTGATAGTTGATTTAGGCAGCTGTAAAGCTGTTGGTATAAGTTTCAAGTCAACTGATGCCCAATTGAGCGGTGGCAAAGGCGTGGGGGCAAGTTCATACTCTTCTGGTACCCAATTGGGTGATAGCAATCTCATAGGTACAAGTTCAGGGTAACTGATAGTTGATTTAGGCAGCTGTGAAGCTGTTGGTGTGAGTTTCAAGTCAACTGAAGCCCAATTGAGCGGTGGCAAAGGCGTGGGGGCAAGTTCATACTCTTCTGGTACCCAATTGGGTGATAGCAATCTTATAGGTACAAGTTCAGGGTAACCGATGGTCGATTTGGGTAGCTGTGAAGCTGTTGGTGCAAGATTACAGTCTTCTGGTACCTAATTGGGTGACAGCAATCTCATAGGTACAAGTTCAGGGTAACTGATGGTCGATTTGGGCTGCTGTGAAGCTGTTGGTGTGAGTTTACAGTCTTCTGGTACCCAATTGGGTGATAGCAATCTCATAGGTACAAGTTCAGGGTAACTGATAGTTGATTTAGGCAGCTGTGAAGCTGTTGGTGTGAGTTTCAAGTCAACTGAAGCCCAATTGAGCGGTGGCAAAGGCGTGGGGGCAAGTTCATACTCTTCTGGTACCCAATTGGGTGATAGCAATCTCATAGGTACAAGTTCAGGGTAACTGATGGTCAATTTGGGCAGCTGTAAAGCTGTTGGTGTGAGTTTCAAGTCAACTGATGCCCAATTGAGCGGTGGCAAAGGCGTGGGGGCAAGTTCATACTCTTCTGGTACCCAATTGGGTGATAGCAATCTCATAGGTACAAGTTCAGGGTAACTGATGGTCAATTTGGGCAGCTGTAAAGCTGTTGGTGTGAGTTTCAAGTCAACTGATGCCCAATTGAGCGGTGGCAAAGGCGTGGGGGCAAGTTCATACTCTTCTGGTACCCAATTGGGTGATAGCAATCTCATAGGTACAAGTTCAGGGTAACTGATGGTCAATTTGGGCAGCTGTAAAGCTGTTGGTGTGAGTTTCAAGTCAACTGATGCCCAATTGAGCGGTGGCAAAGGCGTGGGGGCAAGTTCATACTCTTCTGGTACCCAATTGGGTGATAGCAATCTCATAGGTACAAGTTCAGGGTAACTGATGGTCAATTTGGGCAGCTGTAAAGCTGTTGGTGTGAGTTTCAAGTCAACTGATGCCCAATTGAGCGGTGGCAAAGGCGTGGGGGCAAGTTCATACTCTTCTGGTACCCAATTGGGTGATAGCAATCTCATAGGTACAAGTTCAGGGTAACTGATGGTCGATTTGGGCAGCTGTGAAGGGGTTGGTGCAAGTTCAGAGTCTTCTGGTACCCAATTGGGTGATAGCAATCTCATAGGTACAAGTTCAGGGTAACTGATGGTCGATTTGGGCACCTGTAAAGCTGTTGGTGCAAGTTTCAAGTCAACTGATGCCCAATTGAGCGGTGGCAAAGGCGTGGGGGCAAGTTCATACTCTTCTGGTACCCAATTGGGTGATAGCAATCTCATAGGTACAAGTTCAGGGTAACTGATGGTCGATTTGGGCAGCTGTGAAGGGGTTGGTGCAAGTTCAGAGTCTTCTGGTACCCAATTGGGTGATAGCAATCTCATAGGTACAAGTTCAGGGTAACTGATAGTTGATTTAGGCAGCTGTGAAGCTGTGGTGTGAGTTTCAAGTCAACTGATCCCCAATTGAGCGGTGGCAAAAGCGTGGGGGCAAGTTCAGAACTCTTCTGGGACCCAATTGGGTGATAGCAATCTCATAGGTACAAGTTCAGGGTAACTGATGGTCGATTTGGGCAGCTGTAAAGCTGTTGGTGTGAGTTTCAAGTCAACTGATGCCCAATTGAACGGTGGCAAAGGCGTGGGGGCAAGTTCATACTCTTCTGGTACCCAATTGGGTGATAGCAATCACATAGGTACAAGTTCAGGGTAACTGATAGTTGATTTAGGCAGCTGTGAAGCTGTTGGTGTGAGTTTCAAGTCAACTGAAGCCCAATTGAGCGGTGGCAAAGGCGTGGGGGCAAGTTCATACTCTTCTGGTACCCAATTGGGTGATAGCAATCTCATAGGTACAAGTTCAGGGTAACTGATGGTTGATTAAGGCAGCTGTGAAGCTGTTGGTGTGAGTTTCAAGTCAACTGATGTCCAATTGAGCGGTGGCAAAGGCGTGGGGGCAAGTTCATACTCTTCTGGTACCCAATTGGGTGATAGCAATCTCATAGGTACAAGTTCAGGGTAACTGATGGTCGATTTGGGTAGCTGTGAAGCTGTTGGTGCAAGTTTACAGTCTTCTGGTACCTAATTGGGTGACAGCAATCTCATAGGTACAAGTTCAGGGTAACTGATGGTCGATTTGGGCTGCTGTGAAGCTGTTGGTGTGAGTTTACAGTCTTCTGGTACCCAATTGGGTGATAGCAATCTCATAGGTACAAGTTCAGGGTAACTGATGGTTGATTTAGGCTGCTGTGAAGCTGTTGGTGCGAGTTTCAAGTCCACTGATGCCCAATTGAGCGGTGGCAAAGGCGTGGGGGCAAGTTCATACTCTTCTGGTACCTAATTGGGTGATAGCAATCTCATAGGTACAAGTTCAGGGTAACTGATAGTTGATTTAGGCAGCTGTAAAGCTGTTGGTGTAAGTTTCAAGTCAACTGATGCCCAATTGAGCGGTGGCAAAGGCGTGGGGGCAAGTTCATACTCTTCTGGTACCCAATTGGGTGATAGCAATCTCATAGGTACAAGTTCTGGGTAACTGATAGTTGATTTAGGCAGCTGTGAAGCTGTTGGTGTGAGTTTCAAGTCAACTGAAGCCCAATTGAGCGGTGGCAAAGGCGTGGGGGCAAGTTCATACTCTTCTGGTACCCAATTGGGTGATAGCAATCTCATAGGTACACGTTCAGGGTAACTGATGGTCGATTTGGGTAGCTGTGAAGCTGTTGGTGCAAGTTTACAGTCTTCTGGTACCTAATTGGGTGACAGCAATCTCATAGGTACAAGTTCAGGGTAACTGATGGTCGATTTGGGCTGCTGTGAAGCTGTTGGTGTGAGTTTACAGTCTTCTGGTACCCAATTGGGTGATAGCAATCTCATAGGTACAAGTTCAGGGTAACTGATGGTTGATTTAGGCTGCTGTGAAGCTGTTGGTGCGAGTTTCAAGTCCACTGATGCCCAATTGAGCGGTGGCAAAGGCATGGGGGCAAGTTCATACTCTTCTGGTACCCAATTGGGTGATAGCAATCTCATAGGTACAAGTTCAGGGTAACTGATGGTCGATTTGGGCAGCTGTGAAGGGGTTGGTGCAAGTTCAGAGTCTTCTGGTACCCAATTGGGTGATAGCAATCTCATAGGTACAAGTTCAGGGTAACTGATAGTTGATTTAGGCAGCTGTGAAGCTGTGGTGTGAGTTTCAAGTCAACTGATCCCCAATTGAGCGGTGGCAAAAGCGTGGGGGCAAGTTCAGAACTCTTCTGGGACCCAATTGGGTGATAGCAATCTCATAGGTACAAGTTCAGGGTAACTGATGGTCGATTTGGGCAGCTGTAAAGCTGTTGGTGTGAGTTTCAAGTCAACTGATGCCCAATTGAACGGTGGCAAAGGCGTGGGGGCAAGTTCATACTCTTCTGGTACCCAATTGGGTGATAGCAATCACATAGGTACAAGTTCAGGGTAACTGATAGTTGATTTAGGCAGCTGTGAAGCTGTTGGTGTGAGTTTCAAGTCAACTGAAGCCCAATTGAGCGGTGGCAAAGGCGTGGGGGCAAGTTCATACTCTTCTGGTACCCAATTGGGTGATAGCAATCTCATAGGTACAAGTTCAGGGTAACTGATGGTTGATTAAGGCAGCTGTGAAGCTGTTGGTGTGAGTTTCAAGTCAACTGATGTCCAATTGAGCGGTGGCAAAGGCGTGGGGGCAAGTTCATACTCTTCTGGTACCCAATTGGGTGATAGCAATCTCATAGGTACAAGTTCAGGGTAACTGATGGTCGATTTGGGTAGCTGTGAAGCTGTTGGTGCAAGTTTACAGTCTTCTGGTACCTAATTGGGTGACAGCAATCTCATAGGTACAAGTTCAGGGTAACTGATGGTCGATTTGGGCTGCTGTGAAGCTGTTGGTGTGAGTTTACAGTCTTCTGGTACCCAATTGGGTGATAGCAATCTCATAGGTACAAGTTCAGGGTAACTGATGGTTGATTTAGGCTGCTGTGAAGCTGTTGGTGCGAGTTTCAAGTCCACTGATGCCCAATTGAGCGGTGGCAAAGGCGTGGGGGCAAGTTCATACTCTTCTGGTACCTAATTGGGTGATAGCAATCTCATAGGTACAAGTTCAGGGTAACTGATAGTTGATTTAGGCAGCTGTAAAGCTGTTGGTGTAAGTTTCAAGTCAACTGATGCCCAATTGAGCGGTGGCAAAGGCGTGGGGGCAAGTTCATACTCTTCTGGTACCCAATTGGGTGATAGCAATCTCATAGGTACAAGTTCTGGGTAACTGATAGTTGATTTAGGCAGCTGTGAAGCTGTTGGTGTGAGTTTCAAGTCAACTGAAGCCCAATTGAGCGGTGGCAAAGGCGTGGGGGCAAGTTCATACTCTTCTGGTACCCAATTGGGTGATAGCAATCTCATAGGTACACGTTCAGGGTAACTGATGGTCGATTTGGGTAGCTGTGAAGCTGTTGGTGCAAGTTTACAGTCTTCTGGTACCTAATTGGGTGACAGCAATCTCATAGGTACAAGTTCAGGGTAACTGATGGTCGATTTGGGCTGCTGTGAAGCTGTTGGTGTGAGTTTACAGTCTTCTGGTACCCAATTGGGTGATAGCAATCTCATAGGTACAAGTTCAGGGTAACTGATGGTTGATTTAGGCTGCTGTGAAGCTGTTGGTGCGAGTTTCAAGTCCACTGATGCCCAATTGAGCGGTGGCAAAGGCATGGGGGCAAGTTCATACTCTTCTGGTACCCAATTGGGTGATAGCAATCTCATAGGTACAAGTTCAGGGTAACTGATGGTCGATTTGGGCAGCTGTAAAGCTGTTGGTGCAAGTTTCAAGTCAACTGATGCCCAATTGAGTGGTGGCAAAGGCGTGGGGGCAAGTTCATACTCTTCTGGTACCCAATTGGGTGATAGCAATCTCATAGGTACAAGTTCAGGGTAATTGATGGTTGATTTGGGCAGCTGTGAAGCTGTTGGTGCAAGTTTACAGTCTTCTGGTACCTAATTGGGTGACAGCAATCTCATAGGTACAAGTTCAGGGTAACTGATGGTCGATTTGGGCTGCTGTGAAGCTGTTGGTGTGAGTTTACAGTCTTCTGGTACCCAATTGGGTGATAGCAATCTCATAGGTACAAGTTCAGGGTAACTGATGGTTGATTTAGGCTGCTGTGAAGCTGTTGGTGCGAGTTTCAAGTCCACTGATGCCCAATTGAGCGGTGGCAAAGGCATGGGGGCAAGTTCATACTCTTCTGGTACCCAATTGGGTGATAGCAATCTCATAGGTACAAGTTCAGGGTAACTGATGGTCGATTTGGGCAGCTGTAAAGCTGTTGGTGCAAGTTTCAAGTCAACTGATGCCCAATTGAGTGGTGGCAAAGGCGTGGGGGCAAGTTCATACTCTTCTGGTACCCAATTGGGTGATAGCAATCTCATAGGTACAAGTTCAGGGTAATTGATGGTTGATTTGGGCAGCTGTGAAGCTGTTGGTGCAAGTTTACAGTCTTCTGGTACCTAATTGGGTGACAGCAATCTCATAGGTACAAGTTCAGGGTAACTGATGGTCGATTTGGGCTGCTGTGAAGCTGTTGGTGTGAGTTTACAGTCTTCTGGTACCCAATTGGGTGATAGCAATCTCATAGGTACAAGTTCAGGGTAACTGATGGTTGATTTAGGCTGCTGTGAAGCTGTTGGTGCGAGTTTCAAGTCCACTGATGCCCAATTGAGCGGTGGCAAAGGCGTGGGGGCAAGTTCATACTCTTCTGGTACCTAATTGGGTGATAGCAATCTCATAGGTACAAGTTCAGGGTAACTGATAGTTGATTTAGGCAGCTGTAAAGCTGTTGGTGTAAGTTTCAAGTCAACTGATGCCCAATTGAGCGGTGGCAAAGGCGTGGGGGCAAGTTCATACTCTTCTGGTACCCAATTGGGTGATAGCAATCTCATAGGTACAAGTTCTGGGTAACTGATAGTTGATTTAGGCAGCTGTGAAGCTGTTGGTGTGAGTTTCAAGTCAACTGAAGCCCAATTGAGCGGTGGCAAAGGCGTGGGGGCAAGTTCATACTCTTCTGGTACCCAATTGGGTGATAGCAATCTCATAGGTACACGTTC
The DNA here is from genome assembly GCA_024516245.1 of Peziza echinospora. Classification (NCBI taxonomy): domain Eukaryota; kingdom Fungi; phylum Ascomycota; class Pezizomycetes; order Pezizales; family Pezizaceae; genus Peziza; species Peziza echinospora. The sequence continues at coordinate 82,069 of JAJLQT010000081.1, read as the reverse complement.
AGGGTAACTGATGGTCGATTTGGGTAGCTGTGAAGCTGTTGGTGCAAGTTTACAGTCTTCTGGTACCTAATTGGGTGACAGCAATCTCATAGGTACAAGTTCAGGGTAACTGATGGTCGATTTGGGCTGCTGTGAAGCTGTTGGTGTGAGTTTACAGTCTTCTGGTACCCAATTGGGTGATAGCAATCTCATAGGTACAAGTTCAGGGTAACTGATGGTTGATTTAGGCTGCTGTGAAGCTGTTGGTGCGAGTTTCAAGTCCACTGATGCCCAATTGAGCGGTGGCAAAGGCATGGGGGCAAGTTCATACTCTTCTGGTACCCAATTGGGTGATAGCAATCTCATAGGTACAAGTTCAGGGTAACTGATGGTCGATTTGGGCAGCTGTAAAGCTGTTGGTGCAAGTTTCAAGTCAACTGATGCCCAATTGAGTGGTGGCAAAGGCGTGGGGGCAAGTTCATACTCTTCTGGTACCCAATTGGGTGATAGCAATCTCATAGGTACAAGTTCAGGGTAATTGATGGTTGATTTGGGCAGCTGTGAAGCTGTTGGTGCAAGTTTACAGTCTTCTGGTACCTAATTGGGTGACAGCAATCTCATAAGTACAAGTTCAGGGTAACTGATAGTTGATTTAGGCTGCTGTGAAGCTGTTGGTGCGAGTTTCAAGTCCACTGATGCCCAATTGAGCGGTGGCAAAGGCGTGGGGGCAAGTTCATACTCTTCTGGTACCCAATTGGGTGATAGCAATCTCATAGGTACAAGTTCAGGGTAACTGATGGTCGATTTGGGTAGCTGTGAAGCTGTTGGTGCAAGTTTACAGTCTTCTGGTACCTATTTGGGTGACAGCAATCTCATAGGTACAAGTTCAGGGTAACTGATGGTCGATTTGGGCTGCTGTGAAGCTGTTGGTGTGAGTTTACAGTCTTCTGGTACCCAATTGGGTGATAGCAATCTCATAGGTACAAGTTCAGGGTAACTGATGGTTGATTTAGGCTGCTGTGAAGCTGTTGGTGCGAGTTTCAAGTCCACTGATGCCCAATTGAGCGGTGGCAAAGGCATGGGGGCAAGTTCATACTCTTCTGGTACCCAATTGGGTGATAGCAATCTCATAGGTACAAGTTCAGGGTAACTGATGGTTGATTAAGGCAGCTGTGAAGCTGTTGGTGTGGGTTTCAAGTCAACTGATGTCCAATTGAGTGGTGGCAAAGGCGTGGGGGCAAGTTCATACTCTTCTAGTACCCAATTGGGTGATAGCAATCTCATAGTTACAAGTTCAGGGTAACTGATGGTCGATTTGGGCAGCTGTGAAGCTGTTGGTGCAAGTTTACAGTCTTCTGGTACCTAATTGGGTGACAGCAATCTCATAGGTACAAGTTCAGGGTAACTGGTGGTCGATTTGGGCTGCTGTGAAGCTGTTGGTGCGAGTTTCAAGTCCACTGATGCCCAATTGAGCGGTGGCAAAGGCGTGGGGGCAAGTTCATACTCTTCTGGTACCCAATTGGGTGATAGCAATCTCATAGGTACAAGTTCAGGGTAACTGATAGTTGATTTAGGCAGCTGTAAAGCTGTTGGTGTAAGTTTCAAGTCAACTGATGCCCAATTGAGCGGTGGCAAAGGCGTGGGGGCAAGTTCATACTCTTCTGGTACCCAATTGGGTGATAGCAATCTCATAGGTACAAGTTCTGGGTAACTGATGGTTGATTTAGGCTGCTGTGAAGCTGTTGGTGCGAGTTTCAAGTCCACTGATGCCCAATTGAGCGGTGGCAAAGGCATGGGGGCAAGTTCATACTCTTCTGGTACCCAATTGGGTGATAGCAATCTCATAGGTACAAGTTCAGGGTAACTGATGGTCGATTTGGGCAGCTGTAAAGCTGTTGGTGCAAGTTTCAAGTCAACTGATGCCCAATTGAGTGGTGGCAAAGGCGTGGGGGCAAGTTCATACTCTTCTGGTACCCAATTGGGTGATAGCAATCTCATAGGTACAAGTTCAGGGTAACAGATGGTCGATTTGGGCTGCTGTGAAGCTGTTGGTGTGAGTTTCAAGTCAACTGATGCCCAATTGAGCGGTGGCAAAGGCGTGGGGGCAAGTTCATACTCTTCTGGTACCCAATTGGGTGATAGCAATCTCATAGGTACAAGTTCAGGGTAACTGATGGTCGATTTGGGCAGCTGTGAAGGGGTTGGTGCAAGTTCAGAGTCTTCTGGTACCTAATTGGGTGACAGCAATCTCATAGGTACAAGTTCAGGGTAACTGGTGGTTGATTTGGGCTGCTGTGAAGCTGTTGGTGCGAGTTTCAAGTCCACTGATGCCCAATTGAGCGGTGGCAAAGGCGTGGGGGCAAGTTCATACTCTTCTGGTACCCAATTGGGTGATAGCAATCTCATAGGTACAAGTTCAGGGTAACCGATAGTTGATTTAGGCAGCTGTGAAGCTGTTGGTGTGAGTTTCAAGTCAACTGATGCCCAATTGAGCGGTGGCAAAAGCGTGGGCGCAAGTTCAGAACTCTTCTGGGACCCAATTGGGTGATAGCAATCTCATAGGTACAAGTTCAGGGTAACTGATAGTTGATTTAGGCAGCTGTGAAGCTGTTGGTGCAAGTTTCAAGTCAACTGATGCCCAATTGAGCGGTGGCAAAGGCGTGGGGGCAAGTTCATACTCTTCTGGTACCCAATTGGGTGATAGCAATCTCATAGGTACAAGTTCAGGGTAACTGATAGTTGATTTAGGCAGCTGTGAAGCTGTTGGTGTGAGTTTCAAGTCAACTGAAGCCCAATTGAGCGGTGGCAAAGGCGTGGGGGCAAGTTCATACTCTTCTGGTACCCAATTGGGTGATAGCAATCTCATAGGTACAAGTTCAGGGTAACCGATAGTTGATTTAGGCAGCTGTGAAGCTGTTGGTGTGAGTTTCAAGTCAACTGATGCCCAATTGAGCGGTGGCAAAAGCGTGGGCGCAAGTTCAGAACTCTTCTGGGACCCAATTGGGTGACAGCAATCTCATAGGTACAAGTTCAGGGTAACTGATGGTCGATTTGGGCTGCTGTGAAGCTGTTGGTGTGAGTTTACAGTCTTCTGGTACCCAATTGGGTGATAGCAATCTCATAGGTACAAGTTCAGGGTAACTGATGGTTGATTTAGGCTGCTGTGAAGCTGTTGGTGCAAGTTTCAAGTCCACTGATGCCCAATTGAGCGGTGGCAAAGGCATGGGGGCAAGTTCATACTCTTCTGGTACCCAATTGGGTGATAGCAATCTCATAGGTACAAGTTCAGGGTAACTGATGGTTGATTAAGGCAGCTGTGAAGCTGTTGGTGTGGGTTTCAAGTCAACTGATGCCCAATTGAGCGGTGGCAAAGGCGTGGGGGCAAGTTCATACTCTTCTGGTACCCAATTGGGTGATAGCAATCTCATAGGTACAAGTTCAGGGTAACTGATAGTTGATTTAGGCAGCTGTGAAGCTGTTGGTGTGAGTTTCAAGTCAACTGAAGCCCAATTGAGCGGTGGCAAAGGCGTGGGGGCAAGTTCATACTCTTCTGGTACCTAATTGGGTGATAGCAATCTCATTGGTACAAGTTCAGGGTAACTGATGGTCGATTTGGGCAGCTGTAAAGCAGTTGGTGCAAGTTTCAAGTCAACTGATGCCCAATTGAGCGGTGGCAAAGGCGTGGGGGCAAGTTCATACTCTTCTGGTACCCAATTGGGTGATAGCAATCTCATAGGTACAAGTTCAGGGTAACAGATGGTCGATTTGGGCTGCTGTGAAGCTGTTGGTGTGAGTTTCAAGTCAACTGATGCCCAATTGAGCGGTGGCAAAGGCGTGGGGGCAAGTTCATACTCTTCTGGTACCCAATTGGGTGATAGCAATCTCATAGGTACAAGTTCAGGGTAACCGATAGTTGATTTAGGCAGCTGTGAAGCTGTTGGTGTGAGTTTCAAGTCAACTGATGCCCAATTGAGCGGTGGCAAAAGCGTGGGCGCAAGTTCAGAACTCTTCTGGGACCCAATTGGGTGACAGCAATCTCATAGGTACAAGTTCAGGGTAACTGATGGTCGATTTGGGCTGCTGTGAAGCTGTTGGTGTGAGTTTACAGTCTTCTGGTACCCAATTGGGTGATAGCAATCTCATAGGTACAAGTTCAGGGTAACTGATGGTTGATTTAGGCTGCTGTGAAGCTGTTGGTGCAAGTTTCAAGTCCACTGATGCCCAATTGAGCGGTGGCAAAGGCATGGGGGCAAGTTCATACTCTTCTGGTACCCAATTGGGTGATAGCAATCTCATAGGTACAAGTTCAGGGTAACTGATGGTTGATTAAGGCAGCTGTGAAGCTGTTGGTGTGGGTTTCAAGTCAACTGATGCCCAATTGAGCGGTGGCAAAGGCGTGGGGGCAAGTTCATACTCTTCTGGTACCCAATTGGGTGATAGCAATCTCATAGGTACAAGTTCAGGGTAACTGATAGTTGATTTAGGCAGCTGTGAAGCTGTTGGTGTGAGTTTCAAGTCAACTGAAGCCCAATTGAGCGGTGGCAAAGGCGTGGGGGCAAGTTCATACTCTTCTGGTACCTAATTGGGTGATAGCAATCTCATTGGTACAAGTTCAGGGTAACTGATGGTCGATTTGGGCAGCTGTAAAGCAGTTGGTGCAAGTTTCAAGTCAACTGATGCCCAATTGAGCGGTGGCAAAAGCGTGGGCGCAAGTTCAGAACTCTTCTGGGACCCAATTGGGTGACAGCAATCTCATAGGTACAAGTTCAGGGTAACTGATGGTCGATTTGGGCTGCTGTGAAGCTGTTGGTGTGAGTTTACAGTCTTCTGGTACCCAATTGGGTGATAGCAATCTCATAGGTACAAGTTCAGGGTAACTGATGGTTGATTTAGGCTGCTGTGAAGCTGTTGGTGCAAGTTTCAAGTCCACTGATGCCCAATTGAGCGGTGGCAAAGGCATGGGGGCAAGTTCATACTCTTCTGGTACCCAATTGGGTGATAGCAATCTCATAGGTACAAGTTCAGGGTAACTGATGGTTGATTAAGGCAGCTGTGAAGCTGTTGGTGTGGGTTTCAAGTCAACTGATGCCCAATTGAGCGGTGGCAAAGGCGTGGGGGCAAGTTCATACTCTTCTGGTACCCAATTGGGTGATAGCAATCTCATAGGTACAAGTTCAGGGTAACTGATAGTTGATTTAGGCAGCTGTGAAGCTGTTGGTGTGAGTTTCAAGTCAACTGAAGCCCAATTGAGCGGTGGCAAAGGCGTGGGGGCAAGTTCATACTCTTCTGGTACCTAATTGGGTGATAGCAATCTCATTGGTACAAGTTCAGGGTAACTGATGGTCGATTTGGGCAGCTGTAAAGCAGTTGGTGCAAGTTTCAAGTCAACTGATGCCCAATTGAGCGGTGGCAAAGGCGTGGGGGCAAGTTCATACTCTTCTGGTACCCAATTGGGTGATAGCAATCTCATAGGTACAAGTTCAGGGTAACAGATGGTCGATTTGGGCTGCTGTGAAGCTGTTGGTGTGAGTTTCAAGTCAACTGATGCCCAATTGAGCGGTGGCAAAGGCGTGGGGGCAAGTTCATACTCTTCTGGTACCCAATTGGGTGATAGCAATCTCATAGGTACAAGTTCAGGGTAACTGATGGTCGATTTGGGCAGCTGTGAAGGGGTTGGTGCAAGTTCAGAGTCTTCTGGTACCTAATTGGGTGACAGCAATCTCATAGGTACAAGTTCAGGGTAACTGGTGGTTGATTTGGGCTGCTGTGAAGCTGTTGGTGCGAGTTTCAAGTCCACTGATGCCCAATTGAGCGGTGGCAAAGGCGTGGGGGCAAGTTCATACTCTTCTGGTACCCAATTGGGTGATAGCAATCTCATAGGTACAAGTTCAGGGTAACAGATGGTCGATTTGGGCTGCTGTGAAGCTGTTGGTGTGAGTTTCAAGTCAACTGATGCCCAATTGAGCGGTGGCAAAAGCGTGGGCGCAAGTTCAGAACTCTTCTGGGACCCAATTGGGTGATAGCAATCTCATAGGTACAAGTTCAGGGTAACTGATAGTTGATTTAGGCAGCTGTGAAGCTGTTGGTGCAAGTTTCAAGTCAACTGATGCCCAATTGAGCGGTGGCAAAGGCGTGGGGGCAAGTTCATACTCTTCTGGTACCCAATTGGGTGATAGCAATCTCATAGGTACAAGTTCAGGGTAACTGATAGTTGATTTAGGCAGCTGTGAAGCTGTTGGTGTGAGTTTCAAGTCAACTGAAGCCCAATTGAGCGGTGGCAAAGGCGTGGGGGCAAGTTCATACTCTTCTGGTACCTAATTGGGTGATAGCAATCTCATTGGTACAAGTTCAGGGTAACTGATGGTCGATTTGGGCAGCTGTAAAGCTGTTGGTGCAAGTTTCAAGTCAACTGATGCCCAATTGAGCGGTGGCAAAGGCGTGGGGGCAAGTTCATACTCTTCTGGTACCTAATTGGGTGATAGCAATCTCATAGGTACAAGTTCAGGGTAACTGATAGTTGATTTAGGCAGCTGTGAAGCTGTTGGTGCAAGTTTCAAGTCAACTGATGCCCAATTGAGCGGTGGCAAAGGCGTGGGATCAAGTTCATACTCTTCTGGTACCCAATTGGGTGATAGCAATCTCATAGGTACAAGTTCAGGGTAACTGATAGTTGATTTAGGCAGCTGTGAAGCTGTTGGTGTGAGTTTCAAGTCAACTGAAGCCCAATTGAGCGGTGGCAAAGGCGTGGGGGCAAGTTCATACTCTTCTGGTACCCAATTGGGTGATAGCAATCTCATAGGTACAAGTTCAGGGTAACCGATAGTTGATTTAGGCAGCTGTGAAGCTGTTGGTGTGAGTTTCAAGTCAACTGATGCCCAATTGAGCGGTGGCAAAAGCGTGGGCGCAAGTTCAGAACTCTTCTGGGACCCAATTGGGTGACAGCAATCTCATAGGTACAAGTTCAGGGTAACTGATGGTCGATTTGGGCTGCTGTGAAGCTGTTGGTGTGAGTTTACAGTCTTCTGGTACCCAATTGGGTGATAGCAATCTCATAGGTACAAGTTCAGGGTAACTGATGGTTGATTTAGGCTGCTGTGAAGCTGTTGGTGCAAGTTTCAAGTCCACTGATGCCCAATTGAGCGGTGGCAAAGGCATGGGGGCAAGTTCATACTCTTCTGGTACCCAATTGGGTGATAGCAATCTCATAGGTACAAGTTCAGGGTAACTGATGGTTGATTAAGGCAGCTGTGAAGCTGTTGGTGTGGGTTTCAAGTCAACTGATGCCCAATTGAGCGGTGGCAAAGGCGTGGGGGCAAGTTCATACTCTTCTGGTACCCAATTGGGTGATAGCAATCTCATAGGTACAAGTTCAGGGTAACTGATAGTTGATTTAGGCAGCTGTGAAGCTGTTGGTGTGAGTTTCAAGTCAACTGAAGCCCAATTGAGCGGTGGCAAAGGCGTGGGGGCAAGTTCATACTCTTCTGGTACCTAATTGGGTGATAGCAATCTCATTGGTACAAGTTCAGGGTAACTGATGGTCGATTTGGGCAGCTGTAAAGCTGTTGGTGCAAGTTTCAAGTCAACTGATGCCCAATTGAGCGGTGGCAAAGGTGTGGGGGCAAGTTCATACTCTTCTGGTACCCAATTGGGTGATAGCAATCTCATAGGTACAAGTTCAGGGTAACAGATGGTCGATTTGGGCTGCTGTGAAGCTGTTGGTGTGAGTTTCAAGTCAACTGATGCCCAATTGAGCGGTGGCAAAGGCGTGGGGGCAAGTTCATACTCTTCTGGTACCCAATTGGGTGATAGCAATCTCATAGGTACAAGTTCAGGGTAACTGATGGTCGATTTGGGCAGCTGTGAAGGGGTTGGTGCAAGTTCAGAGTCTTCTGGTACCTAATTGGGTGACAGCAATCTCATAGGTACAAGTTCAGGGTAACTGGTGGTTGATTTGGGCTGCTGTGAAGCTGTTGGTGCGAGTTTCAAGTCCACTGATGCCCAATTGAGCGGTGGCAAAGGCGTGGGGGCAAGTTCATACTCTTCTGGTACCCAATTGGGTGATAGCAATCTCATAGGTACAAGTTCAGGGTAACCGATAGTTGATTTAGGCAGCTGTGAAGCTGTTGGTGTGAGTTTCAAGTCAACTGATGCCCAATTGAGCGGTGGCAAAAGCGTGGGCGCAAGTTCAGAACTCTTCTGGGACCCAATTGGGTGATAGCAATCTCATAGGTACAAGTTCAGGGTAACTGATAGTTGATTTAGGCAGCTGTGAAGCTGTTGGTGCAAGTTTCAAGTCAACTGATGCCCAATTGAGCGGTGGCAAAGGCGTGGGGGCAAGTTCATACTCTTCGGGTACCCAATTGGGTGATAGCAATCTCATAGGTACAAGTTCAGGGTAACTGATAGTTGATTTAGGCAGCTGTGAAGCTGTTGGTGTGAGTTTCAAGTCAACTGAAGCCCAATTGAGCGGTGGCAAAGGCGTGGGGGCAAGTTCATACTCTTCTGGTACCTAATTGGGTGATAGCAATCTCATTGGTACAAGTTCAGGGTAACTGATGGTCGATTTGGGCAGCTGTAAAGCTGTTGGTGCAAGTTTCAAGTCAACTGATGCCCAATTGAGCGGTGGCAAAGGCGTGGGGGCAAGTTCATACTCTTCTGGTACCCAATTGGGTGATAGCAATCTCATAGGTACAAGTTCAGGGTAACTGATGGTCGATTTGGGCAGCTGTGAAGGGGTTGGTGCAAGTTCAGAGTCTTCTGGTACCTAATTGGGTGACAGCAATCTTATAGGTACAAGTTCAGGGTAACTGATGGTCGATTTGGGCAGCTGTAAAGCTGTTGGTGCAAGTTTCAAGTCAACTGATGCCCAATTGAGCGGTGGCAAAGGCGTGGGGGCAAGTTCATACTCTTCTGGTACCCAATTGGGTGATAGCAATCTGATAGGTACAAGTTCAGGGTAACAGATGGTCGATTTGGGCTGCTGTAAAGCTGTTGGTGCGAGTTTCAAGTCCACTGATGCCCAATTGAGCGGTGGCAAAGGCGTGGGGGCAAGTTCATACTCTTCTGGTACCCAATTGGGTGATAGCAATCTCATAGGTACAAGTTCAGGGTAACTGATAGTTGATTTAGGCAGCTGTAAAGCTGTTGGTGTAAGTTTCAAGTCAACTGATGCCCAATTGAGCGGTGGCAAAGGCGTGGGGGCAAGTTCGTACTCTTCTGGTACCCAATTGGGTGATAGCAATCTCATAGGTACAAGTTCAGGGTAACTGATAGTTGATTTAGGCAGCTGTGAAGCTGTTGGTGTGAGTTTCAAGTCAACTGAAGCCCAATTGAGCGGTGGCAAAGGCGTGGGGGCAAGTTCATACTCTTCTGGTACCTAATTGGGTGATAGCAATCTCATTGGTACAAGTTCAGGGTAACTGATGGTCGATTTGGGCAGCTGTAAAGCTGTTGGTGCAAGTTTCAAGTCAACTGATGCCCAATTGAGCGGTGGCAAAGGCGTGGGGGCAAGTTCATACTCTTCTGGTACCCAATTGGGTGATAGCAATCTCATAGGTACAAGTTCAGGGTAACTGATGGTCGATTTGGGCAGCTGTGAAGGGGTTGGTGCAAGTTCAGAGTCTTCTGGTACCTAATTGGGTGACAGCAATCTTATAGGTACAAGTTCAGGGTAACTGATGGTCGATTTGGGCAGCTGTAAAGCTGTTGGTGCAAGTTTCAAGTCAACTGATGCCCAATTGAGCGGTGGCAAAGGCGTGGGGGCAAGTTCATACTCTTCTGGTACCCAATTGGGTGATAGCAATCTGATAGGTACAAGTTCAGGGTAACAGATGGTCGATTTGGGCTGCTGTAAAGCTGTTGGTGCGAGTTTCAAGTCCACTGATGCCCAATTGAGCGGTGGCAAAGGCGTGGGGGCAAGTTCATACTCTTCTGGTACCCAATTGGGTGATAGCAATCTCATAGGTACAAGTTCAGGGTAACTGATAGTTGATTTAGGCAGCTGTAAAGCTGTTGGTGTAAGTTTCAAGTCAACTGATGCCCAATTGAGCGGTGGCAAAGGCGTGGGGGCAAGTTCGTACTCTTCTGGTACCCAATTGGGTGATAGCAATCTCATAGGTACAAGTTTAGGGTAACTGATAGTTGATTTAGGCAGCTGTGAAGCTGTTGGTGTGAGTTTCAAGTCAACTGAAGCCCAATTGAGCGGTGGCAAAGGCGTGGGGGCAAGTTCATACTCTTCTGGTACCCAATTGGGTGATAGCAATCTGATAGGTACAAGTTCAGGGTAACAGATGGTCGATTTGGGCTGCTGTAAAGCTGTTGGTGCGAGTTTCAAGTCCACTGATGCCCAATTGAGCGGTGGCAAAGGCGTGGGGGCAAGTTCATACTCTTCTGGTACCCAATTGGGTGATAGCAATCTCATAGGTACAAGTTCAGGGTAACTGATAGTTGATTTAGGCAGCTGTAAAGCTGTTGGTGTAAGTTTCAAGTCAACTGATGCCCAATTGAGCGGTGGCAAAGGCGTGGGGGCAAGTTCGTACTCTTCTGGTACCCAATTGGGTGATAGCAATCTCATAGGTACAAGTTCAGGGTAACTGATAGTTGATTTAGGCAGCTGTGAAGCTGTTGGTGTGAGTTTCAAGTCAACTGAAGCCCAATTGAGCGGTGGCAAAGGCGTGGGGGCAAGTTCATACTCTTCTGGTACCCAATTGGGTGACAGCAATCTCATAGGTACAAGTTCAGGGTAACTGGTGGTCGATTTGGGCTGCTGTGAAGCTGTTGGTGCGAGTTTCAAGTCCACTGATGCCCAATTAAGCGGTGGCAAAGGTGTGGGGGCAAGTTCATACTTTTCTGGTACCCAATTGGGTGATAGCAATCTCATAGGTACAAGTTCGGGGTAACTGATGGTCGATTTGGGCAGCTGTGAAGCTGTTGGTGCAAGTTCAGAGTCTTCTGGTACCTAATTGGGTGACAGCAATCTTATAGGTACAAGTTCAGGGTAACTGATGGTCAATTTGGGCAGCTGTAAAGCTGTTGGTGTGAGTTTCAAGTCAACTGATGCCCAATTGAGCGGTGGCAAAGGCGTGGGGGCAAGTTCATACTCTTCTGGTACCCAATTGGGTGATAGCAATCTCATTGGTACAAGTTCAGGGTAATTGATGGTTGATTTGGGCAGCTGTGAAGCTGTTGGTGTGAGTTTCAAGTCAACAGATGCCCAATTGAGCGGTGGCAAAGGCGTGGGGGCAAGTTCATACTCTTCTGGTACCCAATTGGGTGATAGCAATCTCATTGGTACAAGTTCAGGGTAATTGATGGTTGATTTGGGCAGCTGTGAAGCTGTTGGTGCGAGTTTCAAGTCCACTGATGCCCAATTGAGCGGTGGCAAAGGCGTGGGGGCAAGTTCATACTCTTCTGGTACCCAATTGGGTGATAGCAATCTCATAGGTACAAGTTCAGGGTAACTGATAGTTGATTTAGGCAGCTGTAAAGCTGTTGGTGTAAGTTTCAAGTCAACTGATGCCCAATTGAGCGGTGGCAAAGGCGTGGGGGCAAGTTCGTACTCTTCTGGTACCCAATTGGGTGATAGCAATCTCATAGGTACAAGTTCAGGGTAACTGATAGTTGATTTAGGCAGCTGTGAAGCTGTTGGTGTGAGTTTCAAGTCAACTGAAGCCCAATTGAGCGGTGGCAAAGGCGTGGGGGCAAGTTCATACTCTTCTGGTACCCAATTGGGTGACAGCAATCTCATAGGTACAAGTTCAGGGTAACTGATGGTCAATTTGGGCAGCTGTAAAGCTGTTGGTGTGAGTTTCAAGTCAACTGATGCCCAATTGAGCGGTGGCAAAGGCGTGGGGGCAAGTTCATACTCTTCTGGTACCCAATTGGGTGATAGCAATCTCATTGGTACAAGTTCAGGGTAATTGATGGTTGATTTGGGCAGCTGTGAAGCTGTTGGTGTGAGTTTCAAGTCAACAGATGCCCAATTGAGCGGTGGCAAAGGCGTGGGGGCAAGTTCATACTCTTCTGGTACCCAATTGGGTGATAGCAATCTCATTGGTACAAGTTCAGGGTAATTGATGGTTGATTTGGGCAGCTGTGAAGCTGTTGGTGCAAGTTTACGGTCTTCTGGTACCTAATTGGGTGACAGCAATCTCATAGGTACAAGTTCAGGGTAACTGATAGTTGATTTAGGCAGCTGTGAAGATGTTGGTGGGAGTTTCAAGTCAACTGATGCCCAATTGAGCGGTGGCAAAGGCGTGGGGGCAAGTTCATACTCTTCTGGTACCCAATTGGGTGATAGCAATCTGATAGGTACAAGTTCAGGGTAACAGATGGTCGATTTGGGCTGCTGTAAAGCTGTTGGTGTGAGTTTCAAGTCAACTGATGCCCAATTGAGCGGTGGCAAAGGCGTGGGGGCAAGTTCATACTCTTCTGGTACCCAATTGGGTGATAGCAATCTCATAGGTACAAGTTCAGGGTAACTGATGGTCGATTTGGGCAGCTGTGAAGGGGTTGGTGCAAGTTCAGAGTCTTCTGGTACCTAATTGGGTGACAGCAATCTCATAGGTACAAGTTCAGGGTAACTGGTGGTTGATTTGGGCTGCTGTGAAGCTGTTGGTGCGAGTTTCAAGTCCACTGATGCCCAATTGAGCGGTGGCAAAGGCGTGGGGGCAAGTTCATACTCTTCTGGTACCCAATTGGGTGATAGCAATCTCATAGGTACAAGTTCAGGGTAACTGATAGTTGATTTAGGCAGCTGTGAAGCTGTTGGTGTGAGTTTCAAGTCAACTGATGCCCAATTGAGCGGTGGCAAAAGCGTGGGCGCAAGTTCAGAACTCTTCTGGGACCCAATTGGGTGATAGCAATCTCATAGGTACAAGTTCAGGGTAACTGATAGTTGATTTAGGCAGCTGTGAAGCTGTTGGTGTGAGTTTCAAGTCAACTGAAGCCCAATTGAGCGGTGGCAAAGGCGTGGGGGCAAGTTCATACTCTTCTGGTACCTAATTGGGTGATAGCAATCTCATTGGTACAAGTTCAGGGTAACTGATGGTCGATTTGGGCAGCTGTAAAGCTGTTGGTGCAAGTTTCAAGTCAACTGATGCCCAATTGAGCGGTGGCAAAGGCGTGGGGGCAAGTTCATACTCTTCTGGTACCCAATTGGGTGATAGCAATCTCATAGGTACAAGTTCAGGGTAACTGATGGTCGATTTGGGCAGCTGTGAAGGGGTTGGTGCAAGTTCAGAGTCTTCTGGTACCTAATTGGGTGACAGCAATCTTATAGGTACAAGTTCAGGGTAACTGATAGTTGATTTAGGCAGCTGTGAAGCTGTTGGTGTGAGTTTCAAGTCAACTGAAGCCCAATTGAGCGGTGGCAAAGGCGTGGGGGCAAGTTCATACTCTTCTGGTACCTAATTGGGTGATAGCAATCTCATTGGTACAAGTTCAGGGTAACTGATGGTCGATTTGGGCAGCTGTAAAGCTGTTGGTGCAAGTTTCAAGTCAACTGATGCCCAATTGAGCGGTGGCAAAGGCGTGGGGGCAAGTTCATACTCTTCTGGTACCCAATTGGGTGATAGCAATCTCATAGGTACAAGTTCAGGGTAACTGATGGTCGATTTGGGCAGCTGTGAAGGGGTTGGTGCAAGTTCAGAGTCTTCTGGTACCTAATTGGGTGACAGCAATCTTATAGGTACAAGTTCAGGGTAACTGATGGTCGATTTGGGCAGCTGTAAAGCTGTTGATGCAAGTTTCAAGTCCACTGATGCCCAATTGATTGGTGGCAAAGGCATGGGGGCAAGTTCATACTCTTCTGGTACCCAATTGGGTGACAGCAATCTCATAGGTACAAGTTCAGGGTAACTGATGGTCGATTTGGGCTGCTGTGAAGCTGTTGGTGTGAGTTTACAGTCTTCTGGTACCCAATTGGGTGATAGCAATCTCATAGGTACAAGTTCAGGGTAACTGATGGTCAATTTGGGCAGCTGTAAAGCTGTTGGTGTGAGTTTCAAGTCAACTGATGCCCAATTGAGCGGTGGCAAAGGCGTGGGGGCAAGTTCATACTCTTCTGGTACCCAATTGGGTGATAGCAATCTCATTGGTACAAGTTCAGGGTAATTGATGGTTGATTTGGGCAGCTGTGAAGCTGTTGGTGTGAGTTTCAAGTCAACAGATGCCCAATTGAGCGGTGGCAAAGGCGTGGGGGCAAGTTCATACTCTTCTGGTACCCAATTGGGTGATAGCAATCTCATTGGTACAAGTTCAGGGTAATTGATGGTTGATTTGGGCAGCTGTGAAGCTGTTGGTGCAAGTTTACGGTCTTCTGGTACCTAATTGGGTGACAGCAATCTCATAGGTACAAGTTCAGGGTAACTGATAGTTGATTTAGGCAGCTGTGAAGATGTTGGTGGGAGTTTCAAGTCAACTGATGCCCAATTGAGCGGTGGCAAAGGCGTGGGGGCAAGTTCATACTCTTCTGGTACCCAATTGGGTGATAGCAATCTGATAGGTACAAGTTCAGGGTAACAGATGGTCGATTTGGGCTGCTGTGAAGCTGTTGGTGTGAGTTTCAAGTCAACTGATGCCCAATTGAGCGGTGGCAAAGGCGTGGGGGCAAGTTCATACTCTTCTGGTACCCAATTGGGTGATAGCAATCTCATAGGTACAAGTTCAGGGTAACTGATGGTCGATTTGGGCAGCTGTGAAGGGGTTGGTGCAAGTTCAGAGTCTTCTGGTACCTAATTGGGTGACAGCAATCTCATAGGTACAAGTTCAGGGTAACTGGTGGTTGATTTGGGCTGCTGTGAAGCTGTTGGTGCGAGTTTCAAGTCCACTGATGCCCAATTGAGCGGTGGCAAAGGCGTGGGGGCAAGTTCATACTCTTCTGGTACCCAATTGGGTGATAGCAATCTCATAGGTACAAGTTCAGGGTAACTGATAGTTGATTTAGGCAGCTGTGAAGCTGTTGGTGTGAGTTTCAAGTCAACTGATGCCCAATTGAGCGGTGGCAAAAGCGTGGGCGCAAGTTCAGAACTCTTCTGGGACCCAATTGGGTGATAGCAATCTCATAGGTACAAGTTCAGGGTAACTGATAGTTGATTTAGGCAGCTGTGAAGCTGTTGGTGTGAGTTTCAAGTCAACTGAAGCCCAATTGAGCGGTGGCAAAGGCGTGGGGGCAAGTTCATACTCTTCTGGTACCTAATTGGGTGATAGCAATCTCATTGGTACAAGTTCAGGGTAACTGATGGTCGATTTGGGCAGCTGTAAAGCTGTTGGTGCAAGTTTCAAGTCAACTGATGCCCAATTGAGCGGTGGCAAAGGCGTGGGGGCAAGTTCATACTCTTCTGGTACCCAATTGGGTGATAGCAATCTCATAGGTACAAGTTCAGGGTAACTGATGGTCGATTTGGGCAGCTGTGAAGGGGTTGGTGCAAGTTCAGAGTCTTCTGGTACCTAATTGGGTGACAGCAATCTTATAGGTACAAGTTCAGGGTAACTGATAGTTGATTTAGGCAGCTGTGAAGCTGTTGGTGTGAGTTTCAAGTCAACTGAAGCCCAATTGAGCGGTGGCAAAGGCGTGGGGGCAAGTTCATACTCTTCTGGTACCTAATTGGGTGATAGCAATCTCATTGGTACAAGTTCAGGGTAACTGATGGTCGATTTGGGCTGCTGTGAAGCTGTTGGTGTGAGTTTACAGTCTTCTGGTACCCAATTGGGTGATAGCAATCTCATAGGTACAAGTTCAGGGTAACTGATGGTTGATTTAGGCTGCTGTGAAGCTGTTGGTGCGAGTTTCAAGTCCACTGATGCCCAATTGAGCGGTGTCAAAGGCATGGGGGCAAGTTCATACTCTTCTGGTACCCAATTGGGTGATAGCAATCTCATAGGTACAAGTTCAGGGTAACTGATGGTCGATTTGGGCAGCTGTAAAGCTGTTGGTGCAAGTTTCAAGTCAACTGATGCCCAATTGAGCGGTGGCAAAGGCGTGGGGGCAAGTTCATACTCTTCTGGTACCCAATTGGGTGATAGCAATCTCATAGGTACAAGTTCAGGGTAATTGATGGTTGATTTGGGCAGCTGTGAAGCTGTTGGTGCAAGTTTACAGTCTTTTGGTACCTAATTGGGTGACAGCAATCTCATAGGTACAAGTTCAGGGTAACTGATGGTCGATTTGGGCAGCTGTAAAGCTGTTGGTGCAAGTTTCAAGTGCACTAATGCCCAATTGAGTGGTGGCAAAGGTGTGGGGGCAAGTTCATACTCTTCTGGTACCCAATTGGGTGATAGCAATCTCATAGGTACAAGTTCAGGGTAACTGATGGTCGATTTGGGCAGCTGTGAAGGGGTTGGTGCAAGTTCAGAGTCTTCTGGTACCTAATTGGGTGACAGCAATCTCATAGGTACAAGTTCAGGGTAACTGATGGTCGATTTGGGCAGCTGTAAAGCTGTTGATGCAAGTTTCAAGTCCACTGATGCCCAATTGATTGGTGGCAAAGGCATGGGGGCAAGTTCATACTCTTCTGGTACCCAATTGGGTGACAGCAATCTCATAGGTACAAGTTCAGGGTAACTGATGGTCGATTTGGGCAGCTGTGAAGCTGTTGGTGCAAGTTTACAGTCTTCTGGTACCTAATTGGGTGACAGCAATCTCATAGGTACAAGTTCAGGTTAACTGATGGTTGATTTAGGCAGCTGTGAAGCTGTTGGTGTGAGTTTCAAGTCAACTGATGCCCAATTGAGCGGTGGCAAAGGCGTGGGGGCAAGTTCATACTCTTCTGGTACCCAATTGGGTGATAGCAATCTCATTGGTACAAGTTCAGGGTAATTGATGGTTGATTTGGGCAGCTGTGAAGCTGTTGGTGCAAGTTTACAGTCTTCTGGTACCTAATTGGGTGACAGCAATCTCATAGGTACAAGTTCAGGGTAACTGATGGTCGATTTGGGCAGCTGTAAAGCTGTTGATGCAAGTTTCAAGTCCACTGATGCCCAATTGATTGGTGGCAAAGGCATGGGGGCAAGTTCATACTCTTCTGGTACCCAATTGGGTGACAGCAATCTCATAGGTACAAGTTCAGGGTAACTGATGGTCGATTTGGGCAGCTGTGAAGCTGTTGGTGCAAGTTTACAGTCTTCTGATGCCCAATTGATTGGTGGCAAAGGCATGGGGGCAAGTTCATACTCTTCTGGTACCCAATTGGGTGATAGCAATCTCATAGGTACAAGTTCAGGGTAACTGATGGTCGATTTGGGCAGCTGTGAAGGGGTTGGTGCAAGTTCAGAGTCTTCTGGTACCTAATTGGGTGACAGCAATCTCATAGGTACAAGTTCAGGGTAACTGATGGTCGATTTGGGCAGCTGTAAAGCTGTTGATGCAAGTTTCAAGTCCACTGATGCCCAATTGATTGGTGGCAAAGGCATGGGGGCAAGTTCATACTCTTCTGGTACCCAATTGGGTGATAGCAATCTCATTGGTACAAGTTCAGGGTAATTGATGGTTGATTTGGGCAGCTGTGAAGCTGTTGGTGCAAGTTTACAGTCTTCTGGTACCTAATTGGGTGACAGCAATCTCATAGGTACAAGTTCAGGGTAACTGATGGTCGATTTGGGCAGCTGTAAAGCTGTTGATGCAAGTTTCAAGTCCACTGATGCCCAATTGATTGGTGGCAAAGGCATGGGGGCAAGTTCATACTCTTCTGGTACCCAATTGGGTGACAGCAATCTCATAGGTACAAGTTCAGGGTAACTGATGGTCGATTTGGGCAGCTGTGAAGCTGTTGGTGCAAGTTTACAGTCTTCTGATGCCCAATTGATTGGTGGCAAAGGCATGGGGGCAAGTTCATACTCTTCTGGTACCCAATTGGGTGACAGCAATCTCATAGGTACAAGTTCAGGGTAACTGATGGTCGATTTGGGCAGCTGTGAAGCTGTTGGTGCAAGTTTACAGTCTTCTGGTACCTAATTGGGTGATAGCAATCTTATAGGTACCTAATTGGGTGACAGCAATCTCATAGGTACAAGTTCAGGGTAACTGATGGTCGATTTGGGCAGCTGTGAAGCTGTTGGTGCAAGTTTACAGTCTTCTGGTACCTAATTGGGTGATAGCAATCTTATAGGTACCTAATTTGGTGACAGCAATCTCATAGGTACAAGTTCGGGGTAACTGATGGTCGATTTGGGCAGCTGTGAAGCTGTTGGTGCAAGTTTACAGTCTTCTGGTACCTAATTGGGTGACAGCAATCTCATAGGTACAAGTTCAGGTTAACTGATGGTTGATTTAGGCAGCTGTGAAGCTGTTGGTGTGAGTTTCAAGTCAACTGATGCCCAATTGAGCGGTGGCAAAGGCGTGGGGGCAAGTTCATACTCTTCTGGTACCCAATTGGGTGATAGCAATCTCATTGGTACAAGTTCAGGGTAATTGATGGTTGATTTGGGCAGCTGTGAAGCTGTTGGTGCAAGTTTACAGTCTTCTGGTACCTAATTGGGTGACAGCAATCTCATAGGTACAAGTTCAGGGTAACTGATGATCGATTTGGGCAGCTGTAAAGCTGTTGATGCAAGTTTCAAGTCCACTGATGCCCAATTGATTGGTGGCAAAGGCATGGGGGCAAGTTCATACTCTTCTGGTACCCAATTGGGTGACAGCAATCTCATAGGTACAAGTTCAGGGTAACTGATGGTCGATTTGGGCAGCTGTGAAGCTGTTGGTGCAAGTTTACAGTCTTCTGGTACCTAATTGGGTGATAGCAATCTTATAGGTACCTAATTTGGTGACAGCAATCTCATAGGTACAAGTTCGGGGTAACTGATGGTCGATTTGGGCAGCTGTGAAGCTGTTGGTGCAAGTTTACAGTCTTCTGGTACCTAATTGGGTGACAGCAATCTCATAGGTACAAGTTCAGGTTAACTGATGGTTGATTTAGGCAGCTGTGAAGCTGTTGGTGTGAGTTTCAAGTCAACTGATGCCCAATTGAGCGGTGGCAAAGGCGTGGGGGCAAGTTCATACTCTTCTGGTACCCAATTGGGTGATAGCAATCTCATTGGTACAAGTTCAGGGTAATTGATGGTTGATTTGGGCAGCTGTGAAGCTGTTGGTGCAAGTTTACAGTCTTCTGGTACCTAATTGGGTGACAGCAATCTCATAGGTACAAGTTCAGGGTAACTGATGGTCGATTTGGGCAGCTGTAAAGCTGTTGATGCAAGTTTCAAGTCCACTGATGCCCAATTGATTGGTGGCAAAGGCATGGGGGCAAGTTCATACTCTTCTGGTACCCAATTGGGTGACAGCAATCTCATAGGTACAAGTTCAGGGTAACTGATGGTCGATTTGGGCAGCTGTGAAGCTGTTGGTGCAAGTTTACAGTCTTCTGGTACCTAATTGGGTGATAGCAATCTTATAGGTACCTAATTGGGTGACAGCAATCTCATAGGTACAAGTTCAGGGTAACTGATGGTCGATTTGGGCAGCTGTGAAGCTGTTGGTGCAAGTTTACAGTCTTCTGGTACCTAATTGGGTGATAGCAATCTTATAGGTACCTAATTGGGTGACAGCAATCTCATAGGTACAAGTTCAGGGTAACTGATGGTCGATTTGGGCAGCTGTGAAGCTGTTGGTGCAAGTTTACAGTCTTCTGGTACTTAATTGGGTGACAGCAATCTCATAGGTACAAGTTCAGGGTAACTGATGGTCGATTTGGGCTGCTGTGAAGCTGTTGGTGTGAGTTTACAGTCTTCTGGTACCCAATTGGGTGATAGCAATCTCATAGGTACAAGTTCAGGGTAACTGATGGTTGATTTAGGCTGCTGTGAAGCTGTTGGTGCAAGTTTACAGTCTTCTGGTACTTAATTGGGTGACAGCAATCTCATAGGTACAAGTTCAGGGTAACTGATGGTCGATTTGGGCTGCTGTGAAGCTGTTGGTGTGAGTTTACAGTCTTCTGGTACCCAATTGGGTGATAGCAATCTCATAGGTACAAGTTCAGGGTAACTGATGGTCGATTTGGGCAGCTGTGAAGCTGTTGGTGCAAGTTTACAGTCTTCTGGTACTTAATTGGGTGACAGCAATCTCATAGGTACAAGTTCAGGGTAACTGATGGTCGATTTGGGCTGCTGTGAAGCTGTTGGTGTGAGTTTACAGTCTTCTGGTACCCAATTGGGTGATAGCAATCTCATAGGTACAAGTTCAGGGTAACTGATGGTTGATTTAGGCTGCTGTGAAGCTGTTGGTGCGAGTTTCAAGTCCACTGATGCCCAATTGAGCGGTGGCAAAGGCATGGGGGCAAGTTCATTCTCTTCTGGTACCCAATTGGGTGATAGCAATCTCATAGGTACAAGTTCAGGGTAACTGATGGTCGATTTGGGCAGCTGTAAAGCTGTTGGTGCAAGTTTCAAGTCAACTGATGCCCAATTGAGCGGTGGCAAAGGCGTGGGGGCAAGTTCATACTCTTCTGGTACCCAATTGGGTGATAGCAATCTCATAGGTACAAGTTCAGGGTAACTGATGGTCGATTTGGGCAGCTGTGAAGGTGTCGGTGCAAGTTCAGAGTCAACTGATGCTCAAAAGAGACGTGGCAAAGGCGTGGGGGAAAGTTCATACTCTTCTGGTACCCAATTGGGTGATAGCAATCTCATAGGTACAAGTTCAGGGTAACTGATGGTCGATTTGGGCAGTTGTGAAGGGGTTGGTGCAAGTTCAGAGTCTTCTGGTACCCAATTGGGCAATAGCAATCTCATAGGTACAAGTTCAGGGTAACTGATGGTCGATTTGGGCAGCTGTAAAGCTGTTGGTGCAAGTTTCAAGTCAACTGATGCCCAATTGAGCGGTGGCAAAGGCGTGGGGGCAAGTTCATACTCTTCTGGTACCCAATTGGGTGATAGCAATCTCATAGGTACAAGTTCAGGGTAACTGATGGTCGATTTGGGCAGCTGTGAAGGTGTCGGTGCAAGTTCAGAGTCAACTGATGCTCAAAAGAGACGTGGCAAAGGCGTGGGGGAAAGTTCATACTCTTCTGGTACCCAATTGGGTGATAGCAATCTCATAGGTACAAGTTCAGGGTAACTGATGGTCGATTTGGGAAGTTGTGAAGGGGTTGGTGCAAGTTCAGAGTCTTCTGGTACCCAATTGGGCAATAGCAATCTCATAGGTACAAGTTCAGGGTAACTGATGGTCGATTTGGGCAGCTGTGAAGCTGTTGGTGCAAGTTTACAGTCTCCTGGTACCTAATTGGGTGATAGCAATCTTATAGGTACCTAATTGGGTGACAGCAATCTCATAGGTACAAGTTCAGGGTAACTGGTGGTCGATTTGGGCTGCTGTGAAGCTGTTGGTGCGAGTTTCAAGTCCACTGATGCCCAATTGATTGGTGGCAAAGGCATGGGGGCAAGTTCATACTCTTCTGGTACCCAATTGGGTGATAGCAATCTCATAGGTACAAGTTCAGGGTAACTGATGGTTGATTTAGGCAGCTGTGAAGCTGTTGGTGTGAGTTTCAAGTCAACTGAAGCCCAATTGAGCGGTGGCAAAGGCGTGGGGGCAAGTTCATACTCTTCTGGTACCCAATTGGGTGATAGCAATCTCATAGGTACAAGTTCAGGGTAACTGATGGTCGATTTGGGCAGCTGTGAAGGTGTCGGTGCAAGTTCAGAGTCAACTGATGCTCAAAAGAGACGTGGCAAAGGCGTGGGGGAAAGTTCATACTCTTCTGGTACCCAATTGGGTGATAGCAATCTCATAGGTACAAGTTCAGGGTAACTGATGGTCGATTTGGGCAGTTGTAAAGGGGTTGGTGCAAGTTCAGAGTCTTCTGGTACCCAATTGGGCAATAGCAATCTCATAGGTACAAGTTCAGGGTAACTGATGGTCGATTTGGGCAGCTGCGAAGGTGTCGGTGCAAGTTCAGAGTCAACTGATGCTCAAAAGAGACGTGGCAAAGGCGTGGGGGAAAGTTCATACTCTTCTGGTACCCAATTGGGTGATAGCAATCTCATAGGTACAAGTTCAGGGTAACTGATGGTCGATTTGGGCAGTTGTGAAGGGGTTGGTGCAAGTTCAGAGTCTTCTGGTACCCAATTGGGCAATAGCAATCTCATAGGTACAAGTTCAGGGTAACTGATGGTCGATTTGGGCAGCTGTGAAGCTGTTGGTGCAAGTTTACAGTCTTCTGGTACCTAATTGGGTGACAGCAATCTCATAGGTACAAGTTCAGGGTAACTGGTGGTCGATTTGGGCTGCTGTGAAGCTGTTGGTGCGAGCTTCAAGTCCACTGATGCCCAATTGATTGGTGGCAAAGGCATGGGGGCAAGTTCATACTCTTCTGGTACCCAATTGGGTGATAGCAATCTCATAGGTACAAGTTCAGGGTAACTGATGGTTGATTTAGGCAGCTGTGAAGCTGTTGGTGTGAGTTTCAAGTCAACTGAAGCCCAATTGAGCGGTGGCAAAGGCGTGGGGGCAAGTTCATACTCTTCTGGTACCCAATTGGGTGATAGCAATCTCATAGGTACAAGTTCAGGGTAACTGATGGTCGATTTGGGCAGCTGTGAAGCTGTTGGTGCAAGTTTACAGTCTTCTGGTACCTAATTGGGTGACAGCAATCTCATAGGTACAAGTTCAGGGTAACTGATGGTCGATTTGGGCTGCTGTGAAGCTGTTGGTGTGAGTTTACAGTCTTCTGGTACCCAATTGGGTGATAGCAATCTCATAGGTACAAGTTCAGGGTAACTGATGGTTGATTTAGGCTGCTGTGAAGCTGTTGGTGCGAGTTTCAAGTCCACTGATGCCCAATTGAGCGGTGGCAAAGGCATGGGGGCAAGTTCATACTCTTCTGGTACCCAATTGGGTGATAGCAATCTCATAGGTACAAGTTCAGGGTAACTGATGGTCGATTTGGGCAGCTGTAAAGCTGTTGGTGCAAGTTTCAAGTCAACTGATGCCCAATTGAGCGGTGGCAAAGGCGTGGGGGCAAGTTCATACTCTTCTGGTACCCAATTGGGTGATAGCAATCTCATAGGTACAAGTTCAGGGTAACTGATGGTCGATTTGGGCAGCTGTGAAGGTGTCGGTGCAAGTTCAGAGTCAACTGATGCTCAAAAGAGACGTGGCAAAGGCGTGGGGGAAAGTTCATACTCTTCTGGTACCCAATTGGGTGATAGCAATCTCATAGGTACAAGTTCAGGGTAACTGATGGTCGATTTGGGCAGTTGTAAAGGGGTTGGTGCAAGTTCAGAGTCTTCTGGTACCCAATTGGGCAATAGCAATCTCATAGGTACAAGTTCAGGGTAACTGATGGTCGATTTGGGCAGCTGTGAAGCTGTTGGTGCAAGTTTACAGTTCTCTGGTACCTAATTGGGTGATAGCAATCTTATAGGTACCTAATTGGGTGACAGCAATCTCATAGGTACAAGTTCAGGGTAACTGGTGGTCGATTTGGGCAGCTGTGAAGGTGTCGGTGCAAGTTCAGAGTCAACTGATGCTCAAAAGAGACGTGGCAAAGGCGTGGGGGAAAGTTCATACTCTTCTGGTACCCAATTGGGTGATAGCAATCTCATAGGTACAAGTTCAGGGTAACTGATGGTCGATTTGGGCAGTTGTAAAGGGGTTGGTGCAAGTTCAGAGTCTTCTGGTACCCAATTGGGCAATAGCAATCTCATAGGTACAAGTTCAGGGTAACTGATGGTCGATTTGGGCAGCTGTGAAGCTGTTGGTGCAAGTTTACAGTTCTCTGGTACCTAATTGGGTGATAGCAATCTTATAGGTACCTAATTGGGTGACAGCAATCTCATAGGTACAAGTTCAGGGTAACTGGTGGTCGATTTGGGCAGCTGTGAAGGTGTCGGTGCAAGTTCAGAGTCAACTGATGCTCAAAAGAGACGTGGCAAAGGCGTGGGGGAAAGTTCATACTCTTCTGGTACCCAATTGGGTGATAGCAATCTCATAGGTACAAGTTCAGGGTAACTGATGGTCGATTTGGGCAGCTGTAAAGCTGTTGGTGCAAGTTTCAAGTCAACTGATGCCCAATTGAGCGGTGGCAAAGGCGTGGGGGCAAGTTCATACTCTTCTGGTACCCAATTGGGTGATAGCAATCTCATAGGTACAAGTTCAGGGTAACTGATGGTCGATTTGGGCAGCTGCGAAGGTGTCGGTGCAAGTTCAGAGTCAACTGATGCTCAAAAGAGACGTGGCAAAGGCGTGGGGGAAAGTTCATACTCTTCTGGTACCCAATTGGGTGATAGCAATCTCATAGGTACAAGTTCAGGGTAACTGATGGTCGATTTGGGCAGCTGTGAAGCTGTTGGTGCAAGTTTACAGTCTTCTGGTACCTAATTGGGTGACAGCAATCTCATAGGTACAAGTTCAGGGTAACTGATGGTCGATTTGGGCTGCTGTGAAGCTGTTGGT
The DNA here is from genome assembly GCA_024516245.1 of Peziza echinospora. Taxonomy (NCBI): domain Eukaryota; kingdom Fungi; phylum Ascomycota; class Pezizomycetes; order Pezizales; family Pezizaceae; genus Peziza; species Peziza echinospora. The sequence continues at coordinate 57,705 of JAJLQT010000081.1, read as the reverse complement.
GTGAGTTTACAGTCTTCTGGTACCCAATTGGGTGATAGCAATCTCATAGGTACAAGTTCAGGGTAACTGATGGTTGATTTAGGCTGCTGTGAAGCTGTTGGTGCGAGTTTCAAGTCCACTGATGCCCAATTGAGCGGTGGCAAAGGCATGGGGGCAAGTTCATACTCTTCTGGTACCCAATTGGGTGATAGCAATCTCATAGGTACAAGTTCAGGGTAACTGATGGTCGATTTGGGCAGCTGTAAAGCTGTTGGTGCAAGTTTCAAGTCAACTGATGCCCAATTGAGCGGTGGCAAAGGCGTGGGGGCAAGTTCATACTCTTCTGGTACCCAATTGGGTGATAGCAATCTCATAGGTACAAGTTCAGGGTAACTGATGGTCGATTTGGGCAGCTGTGAAGGTGTCGGTGCAAGTTCAGAGTCAACTGATGCTCAAAAGAGACGTGGCAAAGGCGTGGGGGAAAGTTCATACTCTTCTGGTACCCAATTGGGTGATAGCAATCTCATAGGTACAAGTTCAGGGTAACTGATGGTCGATTTGGGCAGTTGTAAAGGGGTTGGTGCAAGTTCAGAGTCTTCTGGTACCCAATTGGGCAATAGCAATCTCATAGGTACAAGTTCAGGGTAACTGATGGTCGATTTGGGCAGCTGTGAAGCTGTTGGTGCAAGTTTACAGTTCTCTGGTACCTAATTGGGTGATAGCAATCTTATAGGTACCTAATTGGGTGACAGCAATCTCATAGGTACAAGTTCAGGGTAACTGGTGGTCGATTTGGGCAGCTGTGAAGGTGTCGGTGCAAGTTCAGAGTCAACTGATGCTCAAAAGAGACGTGGCAAAGGCGTGGGGGAAAGTTCATACTCTTCTGGTACCCAATTGGGTGATAGCAATCTCATAGGTACAAGTTCAGGGTAACTGATGGTCGATTTGGGCAGCTGTAAAGCTGTTGGTGCAAGTTTCAAGTCAACTGATGCCCAATTGAGCGGTGGCAAAGGCGTGGGGGCAAGTTCATACTCTTCTGGTACCCAATTGGGTGATAGCAATCTCATAGGTACAAGTTCAGGGTAACTGATGGTCGATTTGGGCAGCTGCGAAGGTGTCGGTGCAAGTTCAGAGTCAACTGATGCTCAAAAGAGACGTGGCAAAGGCGTGGGGGAAAGTTCATACTCTTCTGGTACCCAATTGGGTGATAGCAATCTCATAGGTACAAGTTCAGGGTAACTGATGGTCGATTTGGGCAGCTGTGAAGCTGTTGGTGCAAGTTTACAGTCTTCTGGTACCTAATTGGGTGACAGCAATCTCATAGGTACAAGTTCAGGGTAACTGATGGTCGATTTGGGCTGCTGTGAAGCTGTTGGTGTGAGTTTACAGTCTTCTGGTACCCAATTGGGTGATAGCAATCTCATAGGTACAAGTTCAGGGTAACTGATGGTTGATTTAGGCTGCTGTGAAGCTGTTGGTGCGAGTTTCAAGTCCACTGATGCCCAATTGAGCGGTGGCAAAGGCATGGGGGCAAGTTCATACTTCTCTGGTACCCAATTGGGTGATAGCAATCTCATAGGTACAAGTTCAGGGTAACTGATGGTCGATTTGGGCAGCTGTAAAGCTGTTGGTGCAAGTTTCAAGTCAACTGATGCCCAATTGAGCGGTGGCAAAGGCGTGGGGGCAAGTTCATACTCTTCTGGTACCCAATTGGGTGATAGCAATCTCATAGGTACAAGTTCAGGGTAACTGATGGTCGATTTGGGCAGCTGTGAAGGTGTCGGTGCAAGTTCAGAGTCAACTGATGCTCAAAAGAGACGTGGCAAAGGCGTGGGGGAAAGTTCATACTCTTCTGGTACCCAATTGGGTGATAGCAATCTCATAGGTACAAGTTCAGGGTAACTGATGGTCGATTTGGGCAGTTGTGAAGGGGTTGGTGCAAGTTCAGAGTCTTCTGGTACCCAATTGGGCAATAGCAATCTCATAGGTACAAGTTCAGGGTAACTGATGGTCGATTTGGGCAGCTGTGAAGCTGTTGGTGCAAGTTTACAGTCTTCTGGTACCTAATTGGGTGATAGCAATCTTATAGGTACCTAATTGGGTGACAGCAATCTCATAGGTACAAGTTCAGGGTAACTGGTGGTCGATTTGGGCAGCTGTGAAGGTGTCGGTGCAAGTTCAGAGTCAACTGATGCTCAAAAGAGACGTGGCAAAGGCGTGGGGGAAAGTTCATACTCTTCTGGTACCCAATTGGGTGATAGCAATCTCATAGGTACAAGTTCAGGGTAACTGATGGTCGATTTGGGCAGCTGTAAAGCTGTTGGTGCAAGTTTCAAGTCAACTGATGCCCAATTGAGCGGTGGCAAGGGCGTGGGGGCAAGTTCATACTCTTCTGGTACCCAATTGGGTGATAGCAATCTCATAGGTACAAGTTCAGGGTAACTAATGGTCGATTTGGGCAGCTGTGAAGGTGTCGGTGCAAGTTCAGAGTCAACTGATGCTCAAAAGAGACATGGCAAAGGCGTGGGGGAAACTTCATACTCTTCTGGTACCCAATTGGGTGATAGCAATCTCATAGGTACAAGTTCAGGGTAACTGATGGTCGATTTGGGCAGTTGTGAAGGGGTTGGTGCAAGTTCAGAGTCTTCTGGTACCCAATTGGGCAATAGCAATCTCATAGGTACAAGTTCAGGGTAACTGATGGTCGATTTGGGCAGCTGTGAAGCTGTTGGTGCAAGTTTACAGTCTTCTGGTACCTAATTGGGTGATAGCAATCTCATAGGTACAAGTTCAGGGTAACTGATGGTTGATTTAGGCAGCTGTGAAGCTGTTGGTGTGAGTTTCAAGTCAACTGATGCCCAATTGAGCGGTGGCAAAGGCGTGAGGGCAAGTTCATACTCTTCTGGTACCCAATTTGGTGATAGCAATCTCATAGGTACAAGTTCGGGGTAACTGATGGTCGATTTGGGCAGCTGTGAAGCTGTTGGTGCAAGTTTACAGTCTTCTGGTACCTAATTGGGTGATAGCAATCTCATAGGTACAAGTTCAGGGTAACTGGTGGTCGATTTGGGCTGCTGTGAAGCTGTTGGTGCGAGTTTCAAGTCCACTGATGCCCAATTGATTGGTGGCAAAGGCATGGGGGCAAGTTCATACTCTTCTGGTACCCAATTGGGTGATAGCAATCTCATAGGTACAAGTTCAGTGTAACTGATGGTCGATTTGGGTAGCTGTGAAGGTGTCGGTGCAAGTTCAGAGTCAACTGATGCTCAAAAGAGACGTGGCAAAGGCGTGGGGGAAAGTTCATACTCTTCTGGTACCCAATTGGGTGATAGCAATCTCATAGGTACAAGTTCAGGGTAACTGATGGTCGATTTGGGCAGTTGTGAAGGGGTTGGTGCAAGTTCAGAGTCTTCTGGTACCCAATTGGGCAATAGCAATCTCATAGGTACAAGTTCAGGGTAACTGATGGTCGATTTGGGCAGCTGTGAAGCTGTTGGTGCAAGTTTACAGTCTTCTGGTACCTAATTGGGTGATAGCAATCTTATAGGCACCTAATTGGGTGACAGCAATCTCATAGGTACAAGTTCAGGGTAACTCGTGGTCGATTTGAGCTGCTGTGAAGCTGTTGGTGCGAGTTTCAAGTCCACTGATGCCCAATTGATTGGTGGCAAAGGCATGGGGGCAAGTTCATACTCTTCTGGTACCCAATTGGGTGATAGCAATCTCATAGGTACAAGTTCAGGGTAACTGATGGTTGATTTAGGCAGCTGTGAAGCTGTTGGTGCAAGTTTACAGTCTTCTGGTACCTAATTGGGTGACAGCAATCTCATAGGTACAAGTTCAGGGTAACTGATGGTTGATTTAGGCAGCTGTGAAGCTGTTGGTGTGAGTTTCAAGTCAACTGATGCCCAATTGAGCAGTGGCAAAGGCGTGGGGGCAAGTCCATACTCTTCTGGTACCCAATTGGGTGATAGCAATCTCATAGGTACAAGTTCAGGGTAACTGATGGTCGATTTGGGCAGTTGTGAAGGGGTTGGTGCAAGTTCAGAGTCTTCTGGTACCCAATTGGGCAATAGCAATCTCATAGGTACAAGTGCAGGGTTACTGATGGTCGATTTGGGCAGCTGTGAAGCTGTTGGTGCAAGTTTACAGTCTTCTGGTACCTAATTGGGTGATAGCAATCTTATAGGTACCTAATTGGGTGACAGCAATCTCATAGGTACAAGTTCAGGGTAACTGATGGTTGATTTAGGCAGCTGTGAAGCTGTTGGTGTGAGTTTCAAGTCAACTGATGCCCAATTGAGCAGTGGCAAAGGCGTGGGGGCAAGTCCATACTCTTCTGGTACCCAATTGGGTGATAGCAATCTCATAGGTACAAGTTCAGGGTAACTGATGGTCGATTTGGGCAGTTGTGAAGGGGTTGGTGCAAGTTCAGAGTCTTCTGGTACCCAATTGGGCAATAGCAATCTCATAGGTACAAGTGCAGGGTTACTGATGGTCGATTTGGGCAGCTGTGAAGCTGTTGGTGCAAGTTTACAGTCTTCTGGTACCTAATTGGGTGATAGCAATCTTATAGGTACCTAATTGGGTGACAGCAATCTCATAGGTACAAGTTCAGGGTAACTGATGGTTGATTTAGGCAGCTGTGAAGCTGTTGGTGTGAGTTTCAAGTCAACTGATGCCCAATTGAGCAGTGGCAAAGGCGTGGGGGCAAGTCCATACTCTTCTGGTACCCAATTGGGTGATAGCAATCTCATAGGTACAAGTTCAGGGTAACTGATGGTCGATTTGGGCAGTTGTGAAGGGGTTGGTGCAAGTTCAGAGTCTTCTGGTACCCAATTGGGCAATAGCAATCTCATAGGTACAAGTGCAGGGTTACTGATGGTCGATTTGGGCAGCTGTGAAGCTGTTGGTGCAAGTTTACAGTCTTCTGGTACCTAATTGGGTGATAGCAATCTTATAGGTACCTAATTGGGTGACAGCAATCTCATAGGTACAAGTTCAGGGTAACTGATGGTTGATTTAGGCAGCTGTGAAGCTGTTGGTGTGAGTTTCAAGTCAACTGATGCCCAATTGAGCAGTGGCAAAGGCGTGGGGGCAAGTCCATACTCTTCTGGTACCCAATTGGGTGATAGCAATCTCATAGGTACAAGTTCAGGGTTACTGATGGTCGATTTGGGCAGCTGTGAAGCTGTTGGTGCAAGTTTACAGTCTTCTGGTACCTAATTGGGTGATAGCAATCTTATAGGTACCTAATTGGGTGACAGCAATCTCATAGGTACAAGTTCAGGGTAACTGGTGGTCGATTTGGGCTGCTGTGAAGCTGTTGGTGCGAGTTTCAAGTCCACTGATGCCCAATTGATTGGTGGCAAAGGCATGGGGGCAAGTTCATACTCTTCTGGTACCCAATTGGGTGATAGCAATCTTATAGGTACAAGTTCAGGGTAACTGATAGTTGATTTAGGCAGCTGTGAAGCTGTTGGTGTGAGTTTCAAGTCAACTGAAGCCCAAATGAGCGGTGGCAAAGGCATGGGGGCAAGTTCATACTCTTCTGGTACCCAATTGGATGATAGCAATCTCATAGGTACAAGTTCAGGGTAACTGGTGGTCGATTTGGGCTGCTGTGAAGCTGTTGGTGTGAGTTTCAAGTCAACTGATGCCCAATTGAGCGGTGGCAAAAGCGTGGGGGCAAGTTCATACTCTTCTGGTACCCAATTGGGTGATAGCAATCTCATTGGTACAAGTTCAGGGTAATTGATGGTTGATTTGGGCAGCTGTGAAGCTGTTGGTGCAAGTTTACAGTCTACTGGTACCTAATTTGGTGACAGCAATCTCATAGGTACAAGTTCAGGGTAACTGATGGTCGATTTGGGCTGCTGTGAAGCTGTTGGTGCGAGTTTCAAGTCCACTGATGCCCAATTGAGCGGTGGCAAAGGCATGGGGGCAAGTTCATACTCTTCTGGTACCCAATTGGGTGATAGCAATCTCATAGGTACAAGTTCAGGGTAACTGATGGTTGATTTAGGCAGCTGTGAAGCTGTTGGTGTGAGTTTGAAGTCAACTGATGCCCAATTGAGCGGTGGCAAAGGCGTGGGGGCAAGTTCATACTCTTCTGGTACCCAATTGGGTGATAGCAATCTCATAGGTACAAGTTCAGGGTAACTGATGGTCGATTTGGGCAGCTGTGAAGCTGTTGGTGCAAGTTTACAGTCTTCTGGTACCTAATTGGGTGACAGCAATCTCATAGGTACAAGTTCAGGGTAACTGGTGGTCGATTTGGGCTGCTGTGAAGCTGTTGGTGTGAGTTTCAAGTCAACTGATGCCCAATTGAGCGGTGGCAAAGGCATGGGGGCAAGTTCATACTCTTCTGGTACCCAATTGGGTGATAGCAATCTCATTGGTACAAGTTCAGGGTAATTGATGGTTGATTTGGGCAGCTGTGAAGCTGTTGGTGCAAGTTTACAGTCTACTGGTACCTAATTTGGTGACAGCAATCTCATAGGTACAAGTTCAGGGTAACTGATGGTCGATTTGGGCTGCTGTGAAGCTGTTGGTGCGAGTTTCAAGTCCACTGATGCCCAATTGAGCGGTGGCAAAGGCATGGGGGCAAGTTCATACTCTTCTGGTACCCAATTGGGTGATAGCAATCTCATAGGTACAAGTTCAGGGTAACTGGTGGTCGATTTGGGCTGCTGTGAAGCTGTTGGTGCGAGTTTCAAGTCCACTGATGCCCAATTGATTGGTGGCAAAGGCATGGGGGCAAGTTCATACTCTTCTGGTACCCAATTGGGTGATAGCAATCTTATAGGTACAAGTTCAGGGTAACTGATAGTTGATTTAGGCAGCTGTGAAGCTGTTGGTGTGAGTTTTAAGTCAACTGAAGCCCAAATGAGCGGTGGCAAAGGCATGGGGGCAAGTTCATACTCTTCTGGTACCCAATTGGATGATAGCAATCTCATAGGTACAAGTTCAGGGGAACTGATGGTCGATTTGGGCAGCTGTGAGGCTGTTGGTGCAAGTTTACAGTCTTCTGGTACCTAATTGGGTGATAGCAATCTCATAGGTACAAGTTCAGGGTAACTGGTGGTCGATTTGGGCTGCTGTGAAGCTGTTGGTGTGAGTTTAAAGTCAACTGATGCCCAATTGAGCGGTGGCAAAGGCGTGGGGGCAAGTTCATACTCTTCTGGTACCCAATTGGGTGATAGCAATCTCATTGGTACAAGTTCAGGGTAATTGATGGTTGATTTGGGCAGCTGTGAAGCTGTTGGTGCAAGTTTACAGTCTACTGGTACCTAATTTGGTGACAGCAATCTCATAGGTACAAGTTCAGGGTAACTGATGGTCGATTTGGGCTGCTGTGAAGCTGTTGGTACAAGTTCAGGGTAACTGATGGTCGATTTGGGCAGCTGTGAAGCTGTTGGTGCAAGTTTACAGTCTTCTGGTACCTAATTGGGTGACAGCAATCTCATAGGTACAAGTTCAGGGTAACTGGTGGTCGATTTGGGCTGCTGTGAAGCTGTTGGTGTGAGTTTCAAGTCAACTGATGCCCAATTGAGCGGTGGCAAAGGCATGGGGGCAAGTTCATACTCTTCTGGTACCCAATTGGGTGATAGCAATCTTATAGGTACAAGTTCAGGGTAACTGATAGTTGATTTAGGCAGCTGTGAAGCTGTTGGTGCAAGTTTACAGTCTTCTGGTACCTAATTGGGTGACAGCAATCTCATAGGTACAAGTTCAGGGTAACTGGTGGTCGATTTGGGCTGCTGTGAAGCTGTTGGTGTGAGTTTCAAGTCAACTGATGCCCAATTGAGCGGTGGCAAAGGCATGGGGGCAAGTTCATACTCTTCTGGTACCCAATTGGGTGATAGCAATCTCATTGGTACAAGTTCAGGGTAATTGATGGTTGATTTGGGCAGCTGTGAAGCTGTTGGTGCAAGTTTACAGTCTACTGGTACCTAATTTGGTGACAGCAATCTCATAGGTACAAGTTCAGGGTAACTGATGGTCGATTTGGGCTGCTGTGAAGCTGTTGGTGCGAGTTTCAAGTCCACTGATGCCCAATTGAGCGGTGGCAAAGGCATGGGGGCAAGTTCATACTCTTCTGGTACCCAATTGGGTGATAGCAATCTCATAGGTACAAGTTCAGGGTAACTGGTGGTCGATTTGGGCTGCTGTGAAGCTGTTGGTGCGAGTTTCAAGTCCACTGATGCCCAATTGATTGGTGGCAAAGGCATGGGGGCAAGTTCATACTCTTCTGGTACCCAATTGGGTGATAGCAATCTTATAGGTACAAGTTCAGGGTAACTGATAGTTGATTTAGGCAGCTGTGAAGCTGTTGGTGTGAGTTTTAAGTCAACTGAAGCCCAAATGAGCGGTGGCAAAGGCATGGGGGCAAGTTCATACTCTTCTGGTACCCAATTGGATGATAGCAATCTCATAGGTACAAGTTCAGGGGAACTGATGGTCGATTTGGGCAGCTGTGAGGCTGTTGGTGCAAGTTTACAGTCTTCTGGTACCTAATTGGGTGATAGCAATCTCATAGGTACAAGTTCAGGGTAACTGGTGGTCGATTTGGGCTGCTGTGAAGCTGTTGGTGTGAGTTTAAAGTCAACTGATGCCCAATTGAGCGGTGGCAAAGGCGTGGGGGCAAGTTCATACTCTTTTGGTACCCAATTGGGTGATAGCAATCTCATTGGTACAAGTTCAGGGTAATTGATGGTTGATTTGGGCAGCTGTGAAGCTGTTGGTGCAAGTTTACAGTCTACTGGTACCTAATTTGGTGACAGCAATCTCATAGGTACAAGTTCAGGGTAACTGATGGTCGATTTGGGCTGCTGTGAAGCTGTTGGTACAAGTTCAGGGTAACTGATGGTCGATTTGGGCAGCTGTGAAGCTGTTGGTGCAAGTTTACAGTCTTCTGGTACCTAATTGGGTGACAGCAATCTCATAGGTACAAGTTCAGGGTAACTGGTGGTCGATTTGGGCTGCTGTGAAGCTGTTGGTGTGAGTTTCAAGTCAACTGATGCCCAATTGAGCGGTGGCAAAGGCATGGGGGCAAGTTCATACTCTTCTGGTACCCAATTGGGTGATAGCAATCTTATAGGTACAAGTTCAGGGTAACTGATAGTTGATTTAGGCAGCTGTGAAGCTGTTGGTGTGAGTTTTAAGTCAACTGAAGCCCAAATGAGCGGTGGCAAAGGCATGGGGGCAAGTTCATACTCTTCTGGTACCCAATTGGATGATAGCAATCTCATAGGTACAAGTTCAGGGGAACTGATGGTCGATTTGGGCAGCTGTGAAGCTGTTGGTGCAAGTTTACAGTCTTCTGGTACCTAATTGGGTGATAGCAATCTTATAGGTACCTAATTGGGTGACAGCAATCTCATAGGTACAAGTTCAGGGTAACTGATGGTTGATTTAGGCAGCTGTGAAGCTGTTGGTGTGAGTTTCAAGTCAACTGATGCCCAATTGAGCAGTGGCAAAGGCGTGGGGGCAAGTCCATACTCTTCTGGTACCCAATTGGGTGATAGCAATCTCATAGGTACAAGTTCAGGGTAACTGATGGTCGATTTGGGCAGTTGTGAAGGGGTTGGTGCAAGTTCAGAGTCTTCTGGTACCCAATTGGGCAATAGCAATCTCATAGGTACAAGTGCAGGGTTACTGATGGTCGATTTGGGCAGCTGTGAAGCTGTTGGTGCAAGTTTACAGTCTTCTGGTACCTAATTGGGTGATAGCAATCTTATAGGTACCTAATTGGGTGACAGCAATCTCATAGGTACAAGTTCAGGGTAACTGGTGGTCGATTTGGGCTGCTGTGAAGCTGTTGGTGCGAGTTTCAAGTCCACTGATGCCCAATTGATTGGTGGCAAAGGCATGGGGGCAAGTTCATACTCTTCTGGTACCCAATTGGGTGATAGCAATCTTATAGGTACAAGTTCAGGGTAACTGATAGTTGATTTAGGCAGCTGTGAAGCTGTTGGTGTGAGTTTCAAGTCAACTGAAGCCCAAATGAGCGGTGGCAAAGGCATGGGGGCAAGTTCATACTCTTCTGGTACCCAATTGGATGATAGCAATCTCATAGGTACAAGTTCAGGGTAACTGGTGGTCGATTTGGGCTGCTGTGAAGCTGTTGGTGTGAGTTTCAAGTCAACTGATGCCCAATTGAGCGGTGGCAAAAGCGTGGGGGCAAGTTCATACTCTTCTGGTACCCAATTGGGTGATAGCAATCTCATTGGTACAAGTTCAGGGTAATTGATGGTTGATTTGGGTAGCTGTGAAGCTGTTGGTGCAAGTTTACAGTCTACTGGTACCTAATTTGGTGACAGCAATCTCATAGGTACAAGTTCAGGGTAACTGATGGTCGATTTGGGCTGCTGTGAAGCTGTTGGTGCGAGTTTCAAGTCCACTGATGCCCAATTGAGCGGTGGCAAAGGCATGGGGGCAAGTTCATACTCTTCTGGTACCCAATTGGGTGATAGCAATCTCATAGGTACAAGTTCAGGGTAACTGATGGTTGATTTAGGCAGCTGTGAAGCTGTTGGTGTGAGTTTGAAGTCAACTGATGCCCAATTGAGCGGTGGCAAAGGCGTGGGGGCAAGTTCATACTCTTCTGGTACCCAATTGGGTGATAGCAATCTCATAGGTACAAGTTCAGGGTAACTGATGGTCGATTTGGGCAGCTGTGAAGCTGTTGGTGCAAGTTTACAGTCTTCTGGTACCTAATTGGGTGACAGCAATCTCATAGGTACAAGTTCAGGGTAACTGGTGGTCGATTTGGGCTGCTGTGAAGCTGTTGGTGTGAGTTTCAAGTCAACTGATGCCCAATTGAGCGGTGGCAAAGGCATGGGGGCAAGTTCATACTCTTCTGGTACCCAATTGGGTGATAGCAATCTCATTGGTACAAGTTCAGGGTAATTGATGGTTGATTTGGGCAGCTGTGAAGCTGTTGGTGCAAGTTTACAGTCTACTGGTACCTAATTTGGTGACAGCAATCTCATAGGTACAAGTTCAGGGTAACTGATGGTCGATTTGGGCTGCTGTGAAGCTGTTGGTGCGAGTTTCAAGTCCACTGATGCCCAATTGAGCGGTGGCAAAGGCATGGGGGCAAGTTCATACTCTTCTGGTACCCAATTGGGTGATAGCAATCTCATAGGTACAAGTTCAGGGTAACTGGTGGTCGATTTGGGCTGCTGTGAAGCTGTTGGTGCGAGTTTCAAGTCCACTGATGCCCAATTGATTGGTGGCAAAGGCATGGGGGCAAGTTCATACTCTTCTGGTACCCAATTGGGTGATAGCAATCTTATAGGTACAAGTTCAGGGTAACTGATAGTTGATTTAGGCAGCTGTGAAGCTGTTGGTGTGAGTTTTAAGTCAACTGAAGCCCAAATGAGCGGTGGCAAAGGCATGGGGGCAAGTTCATACTCTTCTGGTACCCAATTGGATGATAGCAATCTCATAGGTACAAGTTCAGGGGAACTGATGGTCGATTTGGGCAGCTGTGAGGCTGTTGGTGCAAGTTTACAGTCTTCTGGTACCTAATTGGGTGATAGCAATCTCATAGGTACAAGTTCAGGGTAACTGGTGGTCGATTTGGGCTGCTGTGAAGCTGTTGGTGTGAGTTTAAAGTCAACTGATGCCCAATTGAGCGGTGGCAAAGGCGTGGGGGCAAGTTCATACTCTTCTGGTACCCAATTGGGTGATAGCAATCTCATTGGTACAAGTTCAGGGTAATTGATGGTTGATTTGGGCAGCTGTGAAGCTGTTGGTGCAAGTTTACAGTCTACTGGTACCTAATTTGGTGACAGCAATCTCATAGGTACAAGTTCAGGGTAACTGATGGTCGATTTGGGCTGCTGTGAAGCTGTTGGTACAAGTTCAGGGTAACTGATGGTCGATTTGGGCAGCTGTGAAGCTGTTGGTGCAAGTTTACAGTCTTCTGGTACCTAATTGGGTGATAGCAATCTCATAGGTACAAGTTCAGGGTAACTGGTGGTCGATTTGGGCTGCTGTGAAACTGTTGGTGTGAGTTTCAAGTCAACTGATGCCCAATTGAGCGGTGGCAAAAGCGTGGGGGCAAGTTCATACTCTTCTGGTACCCAATTGGGTGATAGCAATCTCATTGGTACAAGTTCAGGGTAATTGATGGTTGATTTGGGCAGCTGTGAAGCTGTTGGTGCAAGTTTACAGTCTACTGGTACCTAATTTGGTGACAGCAATCTCATAGGTACAAGTTCAGGGTAACTGATGGTCGATTTGGGCTGCTGTAAAGCTGTTGGTGCGAGTTTCAAGTCCACTGATGCCCAATTGAGCGGTGGCAAAGGCATGGGGGCAAGTTCATACTCTTCTGGTACCCAATTGGGTGATAGCAATCTCATAGGTACAAGTTCAGGGTAACTGATGGTTGATTTAGGCAGCTGTGAAGCTGTTGGTGTGAGTTTCAAGTCAACTGATGCCCAATTGAGCGGTGGCAAAGGCGTGGGGGCAAGTTCATACTCTTCTGGTACCCAATTGGGTGATAGCAATCTCATTGGTACAAGTTCAGGGTAATTGATGGTTGATTTGGGCAGCTGTGAAGCTGTTGGTGCAAGTTTACAGTCTACTGGTACCTAATTTGGTGACAGCAATCTCATAGGTACAAGTTCAGGGTAACTGATGGTCGATTTGGGCAGCTGTGAAGCTGTTGGTGCAAGTTTACAGTCTTCTGGTACCTAATTGGGTGATAGCAATCTTATAGGTACCTAATTGGGTGACAGCAATCTCATAGGTACAAGTTCAGGGTAACTGGTGGTCGATTTGGGCTGCTGTGAAGCTGTTGGTGCGAGTTTCAAGTCCACTGATGCCCAATTGATTGGTGGCAAAGGCATGGGGGCAAGTTCATAGTCTTCTGGTACCCAATTGGGTGATAGCAATCTCATAGGTACAAGTTCAGGGTAACTGATGGTTGATTTAGGCAGCTGTGAAGCTGTTGGTGCAAGTTTACAGTCTTCTGGTACCTAATTGGGTGACAGCAATCTCATAGGTACAAGTTCAGGGTAACTGATGGTTGATTTAGGCAGCTGTGAAGCTGTTGGTGTGAGTTTCAAGTCAACTGATGCCCAATTGAGCAGTGGCAAAGGCGTGGGGGCAAGTCCATACTCTTCTGGTACCCAATTGGGTGATAGCAATCTCATAGGTACAAGTTCAGGGTAACTGATGGTCGATTTGGGCAGTTGTGAAGGGGTTGGTGCAAGTTCAGAGTCTTCTGGTACCCAATTGGGCAATAGCAATCTCATAGGTACAAGTGCAGGGTTACTGATGGTCGATTTGGGCAGCTGTGAAGCTGTTGGTGCAAGTTTACAGTCTTCTGGTACCTAATTGGGTGATAGCAATCTTATAGGTACCTAATTGGGTGACAGCAATCTCATAGGTACAAGTTCAGGGTAACTGGTGGTCGATTTGGGCTGCTGTGAAGCTGTTGGTGCGAGTTTCAAGTCCACTGATGCCCAATTGATTGGTGGCAAAGGCATGGGGGCAAGTTCATACTCTTCTGGTACCCAATTGGGTGATAGCAATCTTATAGGTACAAGTTCAGGGTAACTGATAGTTGATTTAGGCAGCTGTGAAGCTGTTGGTGTGAGTTTCAAGTCAACTGAAGCCCAAATGAGCGGTGGCAAAGGCATGGGGGCAAGTTCATACTCTTCTGGTACCCAATTGGATGATAGCAATCTCATAGGTACAAGTTCAGGGTAACTGATGGTCGATTGGGGCAGCTGTGAAGCTGTTGGTGCAAGTTTACAGTCTTCTGGTACCTAATTGGGTGATAGCAATCTCATAGGTACAAGTTCAGGGTAACTGGTGGTCGATTTGGGCTGCTGTGAAGCTGTTGGTGTGAGTTTAAAGTCAACTGATGCCCAATTGAGCGGTGGCAAAGGCGTGGGGGCAAGTTCATACTCTTCTGGTACCCAATTGGGTGATAGCAATCTCATTGGTACAAGTTCAGGGTAACTGATGGTCGATTTGGGCAGCTGTGAAGCTGTTGGTGCAAGTTTACAGTCTTCTGGTACCTAATTGGGTGATAGCAATCTCATAGGTACAAGTTCAGGGTAACTGGTGGTCGATTTGGGCTGCTGTGAAGCTGTTGGTGTGAGTTTAAAGTCAACTGATGCCCAATTGAGCGGTGGCAAAGGCGTGGGGGCAAGTTCATACTCTTCTGGTACCCAATTGGGTGATAGCAATCTCATTGGTACAAGTTCAGGGTAATTGATGGTTGATTTGGGCAGCTGTGAAGCTGTTGGTGCAAGTTTACAGTCTACTGGTACCTAATTTGGTGACAGCAATCTCATAGGTACAAGTTCAGGGTAACTGATGGTCGATTTGGGCTGCTGTGAAGCTGTTGGTACAAGTTCAGGGTAACTGATGGTCGATTTGGGCAGCTGTGAAGCTGTTGGTGCAAGTTTACAGTCTTCTGGTACCTAATTGGGTGATAGCAATCTCATAGGTACAAGTCCAGGGTAACTGGTGGTCGATTTGGGCTGCTGTGAAACTGTTGGTGTGAGTTTCAAGTCAACTGATGCCCAATTGAGCGGTGGCAAAAGCGTGGGGGCAAGTTCATACTCTTCTGGTACCCAATTGGGTGATAGCAATCTCATTGGTACAAGTTCAGGGTAACTGATGGTCGATTTGGGCAGCTGTGAAGCTGTTGGTGCAAGTTTACAGTCTTCTGGTACCTAATTGGGTGATAGCAATCTCATAGGTACAAGTTCAGGGTAACTGGTGGTCGATTTGGGCTGCTGTGAAGCTGTTGGTGTGAGTTTAAAGTCAACTGATGCCCAATTGAGCGGTGGCAAAGGCGTGGGGGCAAGTTCATACTCTTCTGGTACCCAATTGGGTGATAGCAATCTCATTGGTACAAGTTCAGGGTAACTGATGGTCGATTTGGGCAGCTGTGAAGCTGTTGGTGCAAGTTTACAGTCTTCTGGTACCTAATTGGGTGATAGCAATCTCATAGGTACAAGTTCAGGGTAACTGGTGGTCGATTTGGGCTGCTGTGAAGCTGTTGGTGTGAGTTTAAAGTCAACTGATGCCCAATTGAGCGGTGGCAAAGGCGTGGGGGCAAGTTCATACTCTTCTGGTACCCAATTGGGTGATAGCAATCTCATTGGTACAAGTTCAGGGTAATTGATGGTTGATTTGGGCAGCTGTGAAGCTGTTGGTGCAAGTTTACAGTCTACTGGTACCTAATTTGGTGACAGCAATCTCATAGGTACAAGTTCAGGGTAACTGATGGTCGATTTGGGCTGCTGTGAAGCTGTTGGTACAAGTTCAGGGTAACTGATGGTCGATTTGGGCAGCTGTGAAGCTGTTGGTGCAAGTTTACAGTCTTCTGGTACCTAATTGGGTGATAGCAATCTCATAGGTACAAGTCCAGGGTAACTGGTGGTCGATTTGGGCTGCTGTGAAACTGTTGGTGTGAGTTTCAAGTCAACTGATGCCCAATTGAGCGGTGGCAAAAGCGTGGGGGCAAGTTCATACTCTTCTGGTACCCAATTGGGTGATAGCAATCTCATTGGTACAAGTTCAGGGTAATTGATGGTTGATTTGGGCAGCTGTGAAGCTGTTGGTGCAAGTTTACAGTCTACTGGTACCTAATTTGGTGACAGCAATCTCATAGGTACAAGTTCAGGGTAACTGATGGTCGATTTGGGCTGCTGTGAAGCTGTTGGTGCGAGTTTCAAGTCCACTGATGCCCAATTGAGCGGTGGCAAAGGCATGGGGGCAAGTTCATACTCTTCTGGTACCCAATTGGGTGATAGCAATCTCATAGGTACAAGTTCAGGGTAACTGATGGTTGATTTAGGCAGCTGTGAAGCTGTTGGTGTGAGTTTCAAGTCAACTGATGCCCAATTGAGCGGTGGCAAAGGCGTGGGGGCAAGTTCATACTCTTCTGGTACCCAATTGGGTGATAGCAATCTCATTGGTACAAGTTCAGGGTAATTGATGGTTGATTTGGGCAGCTGTGAAGCTGTTGGTGCAAGTTTACAGTCTACTGGTACCTAATTTGGTGACAGCAATCTCATAGGTACAAGTTCAGGGTAACTGATGGTCGATTTGGGCTGCTGTGAAGCTGTTGGTGCGAGTTTCAAGTCCACTGATGCCCAATTGAGCGGTGGCAAAGGCATGGGGGCAAGTTCATACTCTTCTGGTACCCAATTGGGTGATAGCAATCTCATAGGTACAAGTTCAGGGTAACTGATGGTTGATTTAGGCAGCTGTGAAGCTGTTGGTGTGAGTTTCAAGTCAACTGATGCCCAATTGAGCGGTGGCAAAGGCGTGGGGGCAAGTTCATACTCTTCTGGTACCCAATTGGGTGATAGCAATCTCATAGGTACAAGTTCAGGGTAACTGGTGGTCGATTTGGGCTGCTGTGAAGCTGTTGGTGCGAGTTTCAAGTCCACTGATGCCCAATTGAGCGGTGGCAAAGGCATGGGGGCAAGTTCATACTCTTCTGGTACCCAATTGGGTGATAGCAATCTCATAGGTACAAGTTCAGGGTAACTGATGGTTGATTTAGGCAGCTGTGAAGCTGTTGGTGTGAGTTTCAAGTCAACTGATGCCCAATTGAGCGGTGGCAAAGGCGTGGGGGCAAGTTCATACTCTTCTGGTACCCAATTGGGTAATAGCAATCTCATTGGTACAAGTTCAGGGTAATTGATGGTTGATTTGGGCAGCTGTGAAGCTGTTGGTGCAAGTTTACAGTCTACTGGTACCTAATTTGGTGACAGCAATCTCATAGGTACAAGTTCAGGGTAACTGATGGTCGATTTGGGCTGCTGTGAAGCTGTTGGTGTGAGTTTACAGTCTTCTGGTACCCAATTGGGTGATAGCAATCTCATAGGTACAAGTTCAGGGTAACTGATGGTTGATTTAGGCTGCTGTGAAGCTGTTGGTGCGAGTTTCAAGTCCACTGATGCCCAATTGAGCGGTGGCAAAGGCATGGGGGCAAGTTCATACTCTTCTGGTACCCAATTGGGTGATAGCAATCTCATTGGTACAAGTTCAGGGTAATTGATGGTTGATTTGGGCAGCTGTGAAGCTGTTGGTGCAAGTTTACAGTCTACTGGTACCTAATTTGGTGACAGCAATCTCATAGGTACAAGTTCAGGGTAACTGATGGTGGATTTGGGCTGCTGTGAAGCAGTTGGTGCGAGTTTCAAGTCCACTGATGCCCAAATGAGCGGTGGCAAAGGCATGGGGGCAAGTTCATACTCTTCTGGTACCCAATTGGATGATAGCAATCTCATAGGTACAAGTTCAGGGTAACTGATGGTCGATTTGGGCAGCTGTGAAGCTGTTGGTGCAAGTTTACAGTCTTCTGGTACCTAATTGGGTGATAGCAATCTCATAGGTACAAGTTCAGGGTAACTGGTGGTCGATTTGGGCTGCTGTGAAGCTGTTGGTGTGAGTTTCAAGTCAACTGATGCCCAATTGAGCGGTGGCAAAGGCGTGGGGGCAAGTTCATACTCTTCTGGTACCCAATTGGGTAATAGCAATCTCATTGGTACAAGTTCAGGGTAATTGATGGTTGATTTGGGCAGCTGTGAAGCTGTTGGTGCAAGTTTACAGTCTACTGGTACCTAATTTGGTGACAGCAATCTCATAGGTACAAGTTCAGGGTAACTGATGGTCGATTTGGGCTGCTGTGAAGCTGTTGGTGTGAGTTTACAGTCTTCTGGTACCCAATTGGGTGATAGCAATCTCATAGGTACAAGTTCAGGGTAACTGATGGTTGATTTAGGCTGCTGTGAAGCTGTTGGTGCGAGTTTCAAGTCCACTGATGCCCAATTGAGCGGTGGCAAAGGCATGGGGGCAAGTTCATACTCTTCTGGTACCCAATTGGGTGATAGCAATCTCATTGGTACAAGTTCAAGGTAACTGATGGTCGATTTGGGCAGCTATAAAGCTGTTGGTGCAAGTTTCAAGTCAACTGATGCCCAATTGAGCGGTGGCAAAGGCGTGGGGGCAAGTTCATACTCTTCTGGTACCCAATTGGGTGATAGCAATCTCATAGGTAGAAGTTCAGGGTAACTGATGGTCGATTTGGGCAGTTGTGAAGTGGTTGGTGCAAGTTCAGAGTCTTCTGGTACCCAATTGGGCAATAGCAATCTCATAGGTACAAGTTCAGGGTAACTGATGGTCGATTTGGGCAGCTGTGAAGCTGTTGGTGCAAGTTTACAGTCTTCTGGTACCTAATTGGGTGATAGCAATCTTATAGGTACCTAATTGGGTGACAGCAATCTCATAGGTACAAGTTCAGGGTAACTGGTGGTCGATTTGGGCTGCTGTGAAGCTGTTGGTGCGAGTTTCAAGTCCACTGATGCCCAATTGATTGGTGGCAAAGGCATGGGGGCAAGTTCATAGTCTTCTGGTACCCAATTGGGTGATAGCAATCTCATAGGTACAAGTTCAGGGTAACTGAAGGTTGATTTAGGCAGCTGTGAAGCTGTTGGTGCAAGTTTACAGTCTTCTGGTACCTAATTGGGTGACAGCAATCTCATAGGTACAAGTTCAGGTTAACTGATGGTTGATTTAGGCAGCTGTGAAGCTGTTGGTGTGAGTTTCAAGTCAACTGATGCCCAATTGAGCGGTGGCAAAGGCGTGGGGGCAAGTTCATACTCTTCTGGTACCCAATTGGGTGATAGCAATCTTATTGGTACAAGTTCAGGGTAATTGATGGTTGATTTGGGCAGCTGTGAAGCTGTTGGTGTGAGTTTCAAGTCAACTGATGCCCAATTGAGCGGTGGCAAAGGCGTGGGGGCAAGTTCATACTCTTCTGGTACCCAATTGGGTGATAGCAATCTCATTGGTACAAGTTCAGGGTAATTGATGGTTGATTTGGGCAGCTGTGAAGCTGTTGGTGCAAGTTTACAGTCTTTTGGTACCTAATTGGGTGACAGCAATCTCATAGGTACAAGTTCAGGGTAACTGGTGGTCGATTTGGGCTGCTGTGAAGCTGTTGGTGCGAGTTTCAAGTGCACTGATGCCCAATTGAGTGGTGGCAAAGGCGTGGGGGCAAGTTCATACTCTTCTGGTACCCAATTGGGTGATAGCAATCTCATAGGTACAAGTTCAGGGTAACTGATGGTCGATTTGGGCAGCTGTGAAGGGGTTGGTGCAAGTTCAGAGTCTTCTGGTACCTAATTGGGTGACAGCAATCTTATAGGTACAAGTTCAGGGTAACTGATGGTCGATTTGGGCAGCTGTAAAGCTGTTGGTGCAAGTTTCAAGTCACCTGATGCCCAATTGAGCGGTGGCAAAGGCGTGGGGGCAAGTTCATACTCTTCTGGTACCCAATTGGGTAATAGCAATCTCATTGGTACAAGTTCAGGGTAATTGATGGTTGATTTGGGCAGCTGTGAAGCTGTTGGTGCAAGTTTACAGTCTTTTGGTACCTAATTGGGTGATAGCAATCTCATAGGTACAAGTTCAGGGTAACTGATGGTCGATTTGGGCAGCTGTGAAGGGGTTGGTGCAAGTTCAGAGTCTTCTGGTACCTAATTAGGTGACAGCAATCTTATAGGTACAAGTTCAGGGTAACTGATGGTCGATTTGGGCAGCTGTAAAGCTGTTGGTGCAAGTTTACAGTCTTTTGGTACCTAATTGGGTGACAGCAATCTCATAGGTACAAGTTCAGGGTAACTGGTGGTCGATTTGGGCTGCTGTGAAGCTGTTGGTGCGAGTTTCAAGTGCACTGATGCCCAATTGAGTGGTGGCAAAGGCGTGGGGGCAAGTTGATACTCTTCTGGTACCCAATTGGGTGATAGCAATCTCATAGGTACAAGTTCAGGGTAACTGATGGTCGATTTGGGCAGCTGTGAAGGGGTTGGTGCAAGTTCAGAGTCTTCTGGTACCTAATTGGGTGACAGCAATCTTATAGGTACAAGTTCAGGGTAACTGATGGTCGATTTGGGCAGCTGTAAAGCTGTTGGTGCAAGTTTCAAGTCAACTGATGCCCAATTGAGCAGTGGCAAAGGCGTGGGGGCAACTTCATGATCTTCAGGTACCCAATTGGGTAATAGGAATCTGATAGGTACAAGTTCAGGGTAACAGATAGTCGATCTTGGCAGCTGTAAAGCTGTCGGTGCAAGTTTGGAGTCAACTGATGCCTAATTGAGAGGTGGCAATCTCATAGGTACAAGTTCAGGTTAACAAATGGTCGATCTGGGCAGCTGTGAAGCTCTCGGTGCAAGTTTAAAGCTGATGCCAAATTGAGAGGTAGCAAAGCCGTGGGGGCAACTTCATGATCTTCAGGTACCCAATTGGGTAATAGGAATCTGATAGGTACAAGTTCAGGGTAACAGATGGTCGATCTGGGCAGCTGTGTAGCTGTCGGTGCAAGTTTGGAGTCAACTTACACCCAATTGAGTAGTAGCAAGGGCGTGGGGGCAAGTTCATAGTCTTCTGGTACCCAATTGGGTGATAGCAATCTTATAGATACAAGATCAGGGTAACAGATAGATGATTTGGGCAGCTGTAAAGGTGTTGGTGCAAGTTTGAGGTTAAGTGATGCCTAATTGAGTAGTGGCAAGGGCGTGGGGGCAACTTCATGATCTTCAGGTACCCAGTTGGGTAATAGGAATCTGATAGGTAGAAGTTCAGGGTAACAGATGGTCGATCTGGGCAGCTGTAAACCTGTTAGTGCAAGTTTAAAGTCAACTAATGCCCATTTGAGAGGTGGCAAAGCCGTGGGAGCAACTTTATGATCTTCAGGGACCCAATAGGGTGATAGGAATCTGATAGGTACAAGTTCAGGGTAACAGATGGTCGATCTGGGCAGCTGTAAAGCTGTTGGTGCAAGTTTGGAGTCAACTGATGGTCAATTGAGAGGTGGCAATCTGATAGGTACAAGTTCAGGGTAACAGATGGTCGATCTGGGCAGCTGTAAAGCTGTTAGGGCAAGTTTAAAGTCAACTGATGCCCAATTGGGAGGTGGCAAAGCCGTGGGGGCAACTTCATGATCTTCAGGTACCCAATTGGGTGATAGGAATCTGATAGGTACAAGTTCAGGGTAACAGATGGTCGATCTGGGCAGCTGTAAAGCTGTTGGTGCAAGTTTGGAGTCAACTGATGGTCAATTGAGAGGTGGCAATCTGATAGGTACAAGTTCAGGGTAACAGATGGTCGATCTGGGCAGCTGTAAAGCTGTTAGGGCAAGTTTAAAGTCAACTGATGCCCAATTGGGAGGTGGCAAAGCCGTGGGGGCAACTTCATGATCTTCAGGTACCCAATTGGGTGATAGGAATCTGATAGGTACAAGTTCAGGGGAACAAATGGTCGATCTGGGCAGCTGTGTAGCTGTCGGTGCAAGTTTGGAGTCAACTTACACCCAATTGAGTAGCAGCAAGGGCGTGGGGGCAAGTTCATAGTCTTCTGATACCGAATTAGGGGATAGCAACCTCATAGATACAAGTTAATGGTAATAGATGGTCGATTTGGGCAGCTGTGAATGTGTTGGTGCAAGTTTAAGGTCAACTGATGCCCAATTGAGCAGTGGCGAAGGCGTGGGGGCAAGTTCATATTCTTCTCCTACCCAATTGGGTGATAGCAATCTTGTAGGTACAAGTTAAGGGTAATAGATGGTCGATTTGGGCAGCTGTGAATGTGTCGGTGCAAGTTTAAGGTCAACTGATACCCAATTGAGCAGTGGCAAAGGCGTGGGGGCAAGTTCATAGTCTTCTGGTACCCAATTGAGTGATAGCAACCTCATAGGTACAAGTTCAGGGTACAAGATGGTCGATTTGGGCAGCTATGAAGATGTCGGTGCAAGTTTAAGGTCAACTGATGCCCAATTGAGCAGTGGCAAAGGCGTGGGGGCAAGTTCATATTCTTCTCCTACCCAATTGGGTGATAGCAATCTTGTAGGTACAAGTTAAGGGTAATAGATGGTCGATTTGGGCAGCTGTGAATGTGTCGGTACAAGTTTAAGGTCAACTGATACCCAATTGAGCAGTGGCAAAGGCGTGGGGGCAAGTTCATAGTCTTCTGATACCGAATTGGGGGATAGCAACCTCATAGGTACAAGTTAATGGTAATAGATGGTCGATTTGGGCAGCTGTGAATGTGTCGGTGCAAGTTTGAGGTCAACTGATGCCCAATTGCGCAGTGGCAAAGGCGTGGGGGCAAGTTCATATTCTTCTCCTACCCAATTGGGTGATAGCAATCTCATAGGTACAAGTTCAGGGTGACAGATGGTCGATCTGGGCAGCTGTAAAGCTGTTAGGGCAAGTTTAAAGTCAACTGATGCCCAATTGGGAGGTGGCAAAGCCGTGGGGGCAACTTCATGATCTTCAGGTACCCAATTGGGTGATAGGAATCTGATAGGTACAAGTTCAGGGGAACAAATGGTCGATCTGGGCAGCTGTGAAGCTCTCGGTGCAAGTTTAAAGTCAACTGATGCCCAATTGAGTAGTAGCAAGGGCGTGGGGGCAAGTTCATAGTCTTCTGGTACCCAATTGGGTGATAGCAATCTCATGGATACAAGATCAGGGTAACAGATAGATGATTTGGGCAGCTGTAAAGGTGTTGGTGCAAGTTTGAGGTTAAGTGATGCCTAATTGAGTAGTAGCAAGGGCGTGGGGGCAAGTTCATAGTCTTCTGGAACCCAATTGGGTGATAGGAACCTGATAGGTATAAGTTCAGGGTAATAGATGGTCGATCTGGGCAGCTGTAAAGCTGTCAGTGCAAGTTTGGAGTCAACTGATTCCCAATTGAGAGGTGGCAATCTCATAGGTACAAGTTCAGGGTAACAGATGGTCGATCTGGTCAGCTGTAAAGCTGTCGGTGCAAGTTTGGAGTCAACTAATGCCCATTTGAGAGGTGGCAAAGCCGTGGGGGCAACTTCATGATCTTCAGGTACCTAATTGGGTAATAGGAATCTGATAGGTACAAGTTCAGGGTAACAGATGGTCGATCTGGGCAACTGTGTAGCTGTCGGTGCAAGTTTGGAGTCAACTTACACCCAATTGAGTAGTAGCAAGGGCGTGGGGGCAAGTTCATAGTCTTCTGATACCGAATTGGGGGATAGCAACCTCATAGATACAAGTTAATGGTAATAGATGGTCGATTTGGGCAGCTGTGAATGTGTTGGTGCAAGTTTAAGGTCAACTGATGCCCAATTGAGCAGTGGCGAAGGCGTGGGGGCAAGTTCATAGTCTTCTGGTACCCAATTGAGTGATAGCAACCTCATAGGTACAAGTTCAGGGTACAAGATGGTCGATTTGGGCAGCTATGAAGATGTCGGTGCAAGTTTAAGGTCAACTGATGCCCAATTGAGCAGTGGCAAAGGCGTGGGGGCAAGTTCATATTCTTCTCCTACCCAATTGGGTGATAGCAATCTTGTAGGTACAAGTTAAAGGTAATAGATGGTCGATTTGGGCAGCTGTAAATGTGTCGGTGCAAGTTTAAGGTCAACTGATACCCAATTGAGCAGTGGCAAAGGCGTGGGGGCAAGTTCATAGTCTTCTGATACCGAATTGGGGGATAGCAACCTCATAGGTACAAGTTAATGGTAATAGATGGTCGATTTGGGCAGCTGTGAATGTGTCGGTGCAAGTTTGAGGTCAACTGATGCCCAATTGCGCAGTGGCAAAGGCGTGGGGGCAAGTTCATATTCTTCTCCTACCCAATTGGGTGATAGCAATCTCATAGGTACAAGTTCAGGGTAACAGATGGTCGATTTGGGCAGCTGGAAAGGTGTAGGTGCAAGTTTGAGGTCAACTGATGCCCAATTGAGCAGTGGCAAAGGCGTGGGGGCAAGTTCATATTCTTCTCCTACCCAATTGGGTGATAGCAATCTCATAGATACAAGTTTAGGGTAATAGATGGTCGATTTGGGCAGCTATGAAGATGTCGGTGCAAGTTTGAGGTCAACTGATGCCCAATTGAGCAGTGGCAAAGGCGTGGGGGCAAGTTCATATTCTTCTCCTACCCAATTGGGTGATAGCAATCTTATAGGTACAAGTTAAGGGTAATAGATGGTCGATTTTGGCAGCTATGAATGTGTCGGTGCAAGTTTAAGGTCAACTGATGCCCAATTGGGTGATAGCAATCTCATAAGTACAAGTTAAAGGTAATAGATGGTCGATTTGGGCAGCTGTGAATGTATCGGTGCATGTTTGAGGTCAACTGATGCCCAATTGAGCAGTGGCAAAGGCGTGGTGGCAAGTTCATATTCTTCTCCTAACCAATTGGGTGATAGCAATGTCATAGGTACAAGTTCAGGGTAACAGATGGTCGATTTGGGCAGCTATGAAGATGTCGGTGCAAGTTCATAGTCTTCTGATACCGAAATGGGGGATACCAACCTTATAGGTACAAGTTCAGGGTAACAGATGGTCGATTTGGGCAGCTATGAAGATGTCGGTACAAGTTCATAGTCTTCTGATACCGAAATGGGGGATAGCAACCTTATAGGTACAAGTTCAGGGTAACAGATGGTCGATTTGGGCAGCTGTGAAGGTGGCGGTGCAAGTTCATAGTCTTTTGGTACCCAATTGGGTGATAGCAATCTCATAGGTACAAGTTCAGGGTAACAGATGGTTGATTTGGGCAGCTATGAAGATGTTGGTACAAGTTCATAGTCTTCTGATACTGAAATGGGGGATAGCAATCTCATAGGTACATGTTCAGGGTAACAGATGGTCGATTTGGGCAGCTATGAATATGTCGGTACAAGTTCATAGTCTTCTGATACCGAAATGGGGGATACCAACCTTATAGGTACAATTTCAGGGTAACAGATGGTCGATTTGGGCAGCTGTGAAGGTGGCGGTGCAAGTTCATAGTCTTCTGGTACCCAATTGGGTGATAGCAATCTCATAGGTACAAGTTCAGAGTAACAGATGGTTGATTTGGGCAGCTATGAAGATGTCGGTACAAGTTCATAGTCTTCTGATACCGAAATGGGGGATAGCAACCTTATAGGTACAAGTTCAGGGTAACAGATGGTTGATTTGGGCAGCTATGAAGATGTCGGTACAAGTTCATAGTCTTCTGATACTGAAATGGGGGATAGCAACCTCATAGGTACAAGTTCAGGTTAATAGATGGTTGATTTGGGCAGCTGTGAATGTGTCGGTGCAAGTTTGAGGTCAACTGATACCGAATTGAGCAGTGGCAAAAGGGTGGGGGCAAGTTCATATTCTTCTCCTACCCAACTGGGTGATAGCAACCTCATAGGTACAAGTTCAGGGTAACAGATGGTCGATCTGGGCAGCTGTGAAGATGTCGGTGCAAGTTCATAGTCTTCTGGTACCCAATTGGGTGATAGAAATCTCATAGGTACAAGTTTGAGGTCAACTGATGCCCAATTGAGCAGTGGCAAAGGCATGGGGGCAAGTTCATATTCTTCTCCTACCCAATTGGGTGATAGCAATCTCATAGGTACAAGTTAAGGGTAATGGATGGTCTATTTGGGCAGCTGTGAATGTGTCGGTGCAAGTTTAAGGTCAACTGATACCCAATTGAGCAGTGGCAAAGGCGTGGGGGCAAGTTCATAGTCTTCTGATACCGAATTGGGGGATAGCAATCTCAGAGGTACAAGTTAAGGGTAATAGATGCTCGATTTGGGCAGCTGTGAATGTGTCGGTGCAATTTTGAGGTCATCTGATGCCCAATTGAGCAGTGGCAAAGGCGTGGGGGCAAGTTCATAGTCTTCTGATACCGAATTGGGGGATAGCAATCTCATAGGTACAAGTTAAGGGTAATAGATGGTCGATTTGGGAAGCAGTGAATGTGTTGGTGCAAGTTTAAGGTCAACTGATGCCCAATTGAGCATTGGCGAAGGCGTGGGGGCAAGTTCATAGTCTTCTGGTACCCAATTGAGTGATAGCAACCTCATAGGTACAAGTTCAGGGTACAAGATGGTCGATTTGGGCAGCTATGAAGATGTCGGTGCAAGTTTGAGGTCAACTGATGCCCAATTGAGCAGTGGCAAAGGCGTGGGGGCAAGTTCATAGTCTTCTGATACCGAATTGGGGGATAGCAACCTCATAGGTACAAGTTAATGGTAATAGATGGTCGATTTGGGCAGCTGTGAATGTGTCGGTGCAAGTTTGAGGTCAACTGATGCCCAATTGAGCAGTGGCAAAGGCGTGGGGGCAAGTTCATATTCTTCTCCTACCCAATTGGGTGATAGCAATCTTATAGGTACAAGTTAAGGGTAATAGATGGTCGATTTGGGCAGCTGTGAATGTGTCGGTGCAAGTTTAAGGTCAACTGATACCCAATTGAGCAGTGGCAAAGGCGTGGGGGCAAGTTCATAGTCTTCTGATACCGAATTGGGGGATAGCAATCTCATAGATACAAGTTAATGGTAATAGATGGTCGATTTGGGCAGCTGTGAATGTGTCGGTGCAAGTTTGAGGTCAACTGATGCCCAATTGAGCAGTGGCAAAGGCGTGGGGGCAAGTTCATATTCTTCTCCTACCCAATTGGGTGATAGCAATCTCATAGGTACAAGTTAAGGGTAATAGATGGTTGATTTGGGCAGCTGTGAATGTGTCGGTGCAAGTTTAAGGTCAACTGATGCCCAATTGAGCATTGGCAAAGGCGTGGGGGCAAGTTCATAGTCTTCTGGTACCCAATTGAGTGATAGCTACCTCCTAGGTACAAGTTCAGGGTACAAGATGGTCGATTTGGGCAGCTATGAAGATGTCGGTGCAAGTTTGAGGTCAACTGATGCCCAATTGAGCAGTGGCAAAGGCGTGGGGGCAAGTTCATATTCTTCTCCTAACCAATTGGGTGATAGCAATGTCATAGGTACAAGTTCAGGGTAACAGATGGTCGATTTGGGCAGCTATGAAGATGTCGGTGCAAGTTCATAGTCTTCTGATACCGAAATGGGGGATACCAACCTTATAGGTACAAGTTCAGGGTAACAGATGGTCGATTTGGGCAGCTATGAAGATGTCGGTACAAGTTCATAGTCTTCTGATACCGAATTGGGGGATAGCAATCTCATAGGTACAAGTTAAGGGTAATAGATGGTCGATTTGGGAAGCAGTGAATGTGTTGGTGCAAGTTTAAGGTCAACTGATGCCCAATTGAGCATTGGCGAAGGCGTGGGGGCAAGTTCATAGTCTTCTGGTACCCAATTGAGTGATAGCAACCTCATAGGTACAAGTTCAGGGTACAAGATGGTCGATTTGGGCAGCTATGAAGATGTCGGTGCAAGTTTGAGGTCAACTGATGCCCAATTGAGCAGTGGCAAAGGCGTGGGGGCAAGTTCATAGTCTTCTGATACCGAATTGGGGGATAGCAACCTCATAGGTACAAGTTAATGGTAATAGATGGTCGATTTGGGCAGCTGTGAATGTGTCGGTGCAAGTTTGAGGTCAACTGATGCCCAATTGAGCAGTGGCAAAGGCGTGGGGGCAAGTTCATATTCTTCTCCTACCCAATTGGGTGATAGCAATCTTATAGGTACAAGTTAAGGGTAATAGATGGTCGATTTGGGCAGCTGTGAATGTGTCGGTGCAAGTTTAAGGTCAACTGATACCCAATTGAGCAGTGGCAAAGGCGTGGGGGCAAGTTCATAGTCTTCTGATACCGAATTGGGGGATAGCAATCTCATAGATACAAGTTAATGGTAATAGATGGTCGATTTGGGCAGCTGTAAATGTGTCGGTGCAAGTTTAAGGTCAACTGATACCCAATTGAGCAGTGGCAAAGGCGTGGGGGCAAGTTCATAGTCTTCTGATACCGAATTGGGGGATAGCAACCTCATAGGTACAAGTTAATGGTAATAGATGGTCGATTTGGGCAGCTGTGAATGTGTCGGTGCAAGTTTGAGGTCAACTGATGCCCAATTGCGCAGTGGCAAAGGCGTGGGGGCAAGTTCATATTCTTCTCCTACCCAATTGGGTGATAGCAATCTCATAGGTACAAGTTCAGGGTAACAGATGGTCGATTTGGGCAGCTGGAAAGGTGTAGGTGCAAGTTTGAGGTCAACTGATGCCCAATTGAGCAGTGGCAAAGGCGTGGGGGCAAGTTCATATTCTTCTCCTACCCAATTGGGTGATAGCAATCTCATAGATACAAGTTTAGGGTAATAGATGGTCGATTTGGGCAGCTATGAAGATGTCGGTGCAAGTTTGAGGTCAACTGATGCCCAATTGAGCAGTGGCAAAGGCGTGGGGGCAAGTTCATATTCTTCTCCTACCCAATTGGGTGATAGCAATCTTATAGGTACAAGTTAAGGGTAATAGATGGTCGATTTTGGCAGCTATGAATGTGTCGGTGCAAGTTTAAGGTCAACTGATGCCCAATTGGGTGATAGCAATCTCATAAGTACAAGTTAAAGGTAATAGATGGTCGATTTGGGCAGCTGTGAATGTATCGGTGCATGTTTGAGGTCAACTGATGCCCAATTGAGCAGTGGCAAAGGCGTGGTGGCAAGTTCATATTCTTCTCCTAACCAATTGGGTGATAGCAATGTCATAGGTACAAGTTCAGGGTAACAGATGGTCGATTTGGGCAGCTATGAAGATGTCGGTGCAAGTTCATAGTCTTCTGATACCGAAATGGGGGATACCAACCTTATAGGTACAAGTTCAGGGTAACAGATGGTCGATTTGGGCAGCTATGAAGATGTCGGTACAAGTTCATAGTCTTCTGATACCGAAATGGGGGATAGCAACCTTATAGGTACAAGTTCAGGGTAACAGATGGTCGATTTGGGCAGCTGTGAAGGTGGCGGTGCAAGTTCATAGTCTTTTGGTACCCAATTGGGTGATAGCAATCTCATAGGTACAAGTTCAGGGTAACAGATGGTTGATTTGGGCAGCTATGAAGATGTTGGTACAAGTTCATAGTCTTCTGATACTGAAATGGGGGATAGCAATCTCATAGGTACATGTTCAGGGTAACAGATGGTCGATTTGGGCAGCTATGAATATGTCGGTACAAGTTCATAGTCTTCTGATACCGAAATGGGGGATACCAACCTTATAGGTACAATTTCAGGGTAACAGATGGTCGATTTGGGCAGCTGTGAAGGTGGCGGTGCAAGTTCATAGTCTTCTGGTACCCAATTGGGTGATCGCAATCTCATAGGTACAAGTTCAGAGTAACAGATGGTTGATTTGGGCAGCTATGAAGATGTCGGTACAAGTTCATAGTCTTCTGATACCGAAATGGGGGATAGCAACCTTATAGGTACAAGTTCAGGGTAACAGATGGTTGATTTGGGCAGCTATGAAGATGTCGGTACAAGTTCATAGTCTTCTGATACTGAAATGGGGGATAGCAACCTCATAGGTACAAGTTCAGGTTAATAGATGGTTGATTTGGGCAGCTGTGAATGTGTCGGTGCAAGTTTGAGGTCAACTGATACCGAATTGAGGGATAGCAACCTCATAGGTACAAGTTTAGGGTAATAGATGGTCGATTTGGGCAGCTGGGAAGGTGTCGGTACAAGTTCAGGGTAACAGATGGTCGATTTGGGCAGCTCTCAATGTGTTGGTGCAAGTTCATAGTCTTCTAGTACTCAATTGGGTGATAGCAATCTCATAGGTACAAGTTCAGGGTAATAGATGGTCGATTTGGGCAGCTGGGAAGGTGTCGGTGCAAGTCTGAGGTCAACTGATGCCCAATTGAGCAGTGGCAAAGGCATGGGGGCAAGTTCATATTCTTCTCCTACCCAATTGGGTGATAGCAATCTTATAGGTACATGTTCAGGGTAACAGATGGTCGATTTGGGCAGCTGGGAAGGTGTCGGTGCAAGTTTGAGGTCAACTGATGCGTAATTGAGCAGTGGCAAAAGGGTGGGGGCAAGTTCATATTCTTCTCCTACCCAACTGGGTGATAGCAACCTCATAGGTACAAGTTCAGGGTAACAGATGGTCGATCTGGGCAGCTGTGAAGGTGGCGGTGCAAGTTCATAGTCTTCTGTTACCCAATTGGGTGATAGCAACCTCATAGGTACAAGTTCAGGGTAACAGATGATCGATCTGGGCAGCTGGAAAGGTGTCGGTGCAAGTTTGAGGTCAACTGATACCAAATTGAGGGATAGCAACCTCATAGGTACAAGTTTAGGGTAATAGATGGTCGATTTGGGCAGCTGGGAAGGTGTCGGTACAAGTTCAGGGTAATAGATGGTCGATTTGGGCAGCTGTAAATGTGTCGGTGCAAGTTTGAGGTCAACTGATACCGAATTGAGGGATAGCAACCTCATAGGTACAAGTTTAGGGTAATAGATGGTCGATTTGGGCAGCTGGGAAGGTGTCGGTACAAGTTCAGGGTAATAGATGGTCGATTTGGGCAGCTGTAAATGTGTCGGTGCAAGTTTGAGATCAACTGATACCGAATTGAGGGATAGCAACCTCATAGGTACAAGTTTAGGGTAATAGATGGTCGATTTGGGCAGCTGGGAAGGTGTCGGTACAAGTTCAGGGTAACAGATGGTCGATTTGGGCAGCTGTGAATGTGTCGGTGCAAGTTTGAGGTCAACTGATACCGAATTGAGGGATAGCAACCTCATAGGTACAAGTTGAGGGTAACAGATAGTCGATTTGGGCAGCTATGAAGATGTCGGTGCAAGTTCATAGTCTTCTGATACCGAATTAGGGGATAGCAACCTCATAGGTACAAGTTCAGGGTAACAGATGGTCGATCTGGGCAGCTGTGAAGGTGGCGGTGCAAGTTCATAGTCTTCTGTTACCCAATTGGGTGATAGCAACCTCATAGGTACAAGTTCAGGGTAACAGATGGTCGATTTGGGCAGCTATGAAGATGTCGGTGCAAGTTCATAGTCTTCTGGTACCCAATTGGGTGATAGAAATCTCATAGGTACAAGTTTGAGGTCAACTGATGCCCAATTGAGCAGTGGCAAAGGCATGGGGGCAAGTTCATATTCTTCTCCTACCCAATTGGGTGATAGCAATCTCATAGGTACAAGTTAAGGGTAATGGATGGTCTATTTGGGCAGCTGTGAATGTGTCGGTGCAAGTTTAAGGTCAACTGATACCCAATTGAGCAGTGGCAAAGGCGTGGGGGCAAGTTCATAGTCTTCTGATACCGAATTGGGGGATAGCAATCTCAGAGGTACAAGTTAAGGGTAATAGATGCTCGATTTGGGCAGCTGTGAATGTGTCGGTGCAATTTTGAGGTCATCTGATGCCCAATTGAGCAGTGGCAAAGGCGTGGGGGCAAGTTCATAGTCTTCTGATACCGAATTGGGGGATAGCAATCTCATAGGTACAAGTTAAGGGTAATAGATGGTCGATTTGGGAAGCAGTGAATGTGTTGGTGCAAGTTTAAGGTCAACTGATGCCCAATTGAGCATTGGCGAAGGCGTGGGGGCAAGTTCATAGTCTTCTGGTACCCAATTGAGTGATAGCAACCTCATAGGTACAAGTTCAGGGTACAAGATGGTCGATTTGGGCAGCTATGAAGATGTCGGTGCAAGTTTGAGGTCAACTGATGCCCAATTGAGCAGTGGCAAAGGCGTGGGGGCAAGTTCATAGTCTTCTGATACCGAATTGGGGGATAGCAACCTCATAGGTACAAGTTAATGGTAATAGATGGTCGATTTGGGCAGCTGTGAATGTGTCGGTGCAAGTTTGAGGTCAACTGATGCCCAATTGAGCAGTGGCAAAGGCGTGGGGGCAAGTTCATATTCTTCTCCTACCCAATTGGGTGATAGCAATCTTATAGGTACAAGTTAAGGGTAATAGATGGTCGATTTGGGCAGCTGTGAATGTGTCGGTGCAAGTTTAAGGTCAACTGATACCCAATTGAGCAGTGGCAAAGGCGTGGGGGCAAGTTCATAGTCTTCTGATACCGAATTGGGGGATAGCAATCTCATAGATACAAGTTAATGGTAATAGATGGTCGATTTGGGCAGCTGTGAATGTGTCGGTGCAAGTTTGAGGTCAACTGATGCCCAATTGAGCAGTGGCAAAGGCGTGGGGGCAAGTTCATATTCTTCTCCTACCCAATTGGGTGATAGCAATCTCATAGGTACAAGTTAAGGGTAATAGATGGTTGATTTGGGCAGCTGTGAATGTGTCGGTGCAAGTTTAAGGTCAACTGATGCCCAATTGAGCATTGGCAAAGGCGTGGGGGCAAGTTCATAGTCTTCTGGTACCCAATTGAGTGATAGCTACCTCCTAGGTACAAGTTCAGGGTACAAGATGGTCGATTTGGGCAGCTATGAAGATGTCGGTGCAAGTTTGAGGTCAACTGATGCCCAATTGAGCAGTGGCAAAGGCGTGGGGGCAAGTTCATATTCTTCTCCTAACCAATTGGGTGATAGCAATGTCATAGGTACAAGTTCAGGGTAACAGATGGTCGATTTGGGCAGCTATGAAGATGTCGGTGCAAGTTCATAGTCTTCTGATACCGAAATGGGGGATACCAACCTTATAGGTACAAGTTCAGGGTAACAGATAGTCGATTTGGGCAGCTATGAAGATGTCGGTACAAGTTCATAGTCTTCTGATACCGAATTGGGGGATAGCAATCTCATAGGTACAAGTTAAGGGTAATAGATGGTCGATTCGGGAAGCAGTGAATGTGTTGGTGCAAGTTTAAGGTCAACTGATGCCCAATTGAGCATTGGCGAAGGCGTGGGGGCAAGTTCATAGTCTTCTGGTACCCAATTGAGTGATAGCAACCTCATAGGTACAAGTTCAGGGTA
Source organism: Peziza echinospora (assembly GCA_024516245.1). Taxonomy (NCBI): domain Eukaryota; kingdom Fungi; phylum Ascomycota; class Pezizomycetes; order Pezizales; family Pezizaceae; genus Peziza; species Peziza echinospora. The sequence goes on along the minus strand of JAJLQT010000081.1, from coordinate 25,052 downwards.
CAAGATGGTCGATTTGGGCAGCTATGAAGATGTCGGTGCAAGTTTGAGGTCAACTGATGCCCAATTGAGCAGTGGCAAAGGCGTGGGGGCAAGTTCATAGTCTTCTGATACCGAATTGGGGGATAGCAACCTCATAGGTACAAGTTAATGGTAATAGATGGTCGATTTGGGCAGCTGTGAATGTGTCGGTGCAAGTTTGAGGTCAACTGATGCCCAATTGAGCAGTGGCAAAGGCGTGGGGGCAAGTTCATATTCTTCTCCTACCCAATTGGGTGATAGCAATCTTATAGGTACAAGTTAAGGGTAATAGATGGTCGATTTGGGCAGCTGTGAATGTGTCGGTGCAAGTTTAAGGTCAACTGATACCCAATTGAGCAGTGGCAAAGGCGTGGGGGCAAGTTCATAGTCTTCTGATACCGAATTGGGGGATAGCAATCTCATAGATACAAGTTAATGGTAATAGATGGTCGATTTGGGCAGCTGTGAATGTGTCGGTGCAAGTTTGAGGTCAACTGATGCCCAATTGAGCAGTGGCAAAGGCGTGGGGGCAAGTTCATATTCTTCTCCTACCCAATTGGGTGATAGCAATCTCATAGGTACAAGTTAAGGGTAATAGATGGTTGATTTGGGCAGCTGTGAATGTGTCGGTGCAAGTTTAAGGTCAACTGATGCCCAATTGAGCATTGGCAAAGGCGTGGGGGCAAGTTCATAGTCTTCTGGTACCCAATTGAGTGATAGCTACCTCCTAGGTACAAGTTCAGGGTACAAGATGGTCGATTTGGGCAGCTATGAAGATGTCGGTGCAAGTTTGAGGTCAACTGATGCCCAATTGAGCAGTGGCAAAGGCGTGGGGGCAAGTTCATATTCTTCTCCTAACCAATTGGGTGATAGCAATGTCATAGGTACAAGTTCAGGGTAACAGATGGTCGATTTGGGCAGCTATGAAGATGTCGGTGCAAGTTCATAGTCTTCTGATACCGAAATGGGGGATACCAACCTTATAGGTACAAGTTCAGGGTAACAGATGGTCGATTTGGGCAGCTATGAAGATGTCGGTACAAGTTCATAGTCTTCTGATACCGAAATGGGGGATAGCAACCTTATAGGTACAAGTTCAGGGTAACAGATGGTCGATTTGGGCAGCTGTGAAGGTGGCGGTGCAAGTTCATAGTCTTTTGGTACCCAATTGGGTGATAGCAATCTCATAGGTACAAGTTCAGGGTAACAGATGGTTGATTTGGGCAGCTATGAAGATGTTGGTACAAGTTCATAGTCTTCTGATACTGAAATGGGGGATAGCAATCTCATAGGTACATGTTCAGGGTAACAGATGGTCGATTTGGGCAGCTGGAAAGGTGTTGGTGCAAGTTTGAAGTCAACTGATGCCCAATTGAGTAGTGGCAAAGGCGTGGGGGCAAGTTTATATTCTTCTCCTACCCAATTGGGTGATAGCAATCTCATAGGTATATGTTCAGGGTAACAGATGGTCGATTTGGGCAGCTGGGAAGGTGTCGGTGCAAGTTTGAGGTCAACTGATGCATAATTGAGCAGTGGCAAAGGGGTGTGGGCAAGTTCATATTCTTCTCCTACCCAACTGGGTGATAGCAACCTTATAGGTACAAGTTTAGGGTAACAGATAGTCGATTTGGGCAGCTATAAAGATGTCGGTGCAAGTTCATGGTCTTCTGATACCAAATTGGGGGATAGCAACCTTATAGGTACAAGTTCAGGGTAATAGATGGTCGATTTGGGCAGCTGTAAATGTGTCGGTGCAAGTTTGAGGTCAACTGATACCGAATTGAGGGATAGCAACCTCATAGGTACAAGTTCAGGGTAATAGATGGTCGATTTGGGCAGCTGGGAAGGTGTCGGTACAAGTTCAGGGTAATAGATGGTCGATTTGGGCAGCTGTGAATGTGTCGGTACAAGTTTGAGGTCAACTGATACCGAATTGAGGGATAGCAACCTCATAGGTACAAGTTCAGGGTAATAGATGGTCGATTTGGGCAGCTGTAAATGTGTCGGTGCAAGTTTGAGGTCTTCTGATACCAAAATGGGGGATAGCAACCTTATAGGTACAAGTTCAGGGTAATAGATGGTCGATTTGGGCAGCTGTAAATGTGTCGGTGCAAGTTTGAGGTCTTCTGATACCAAAATGGGGGATAGCAACCTTATAGGTACAAGTTCAGGGTAACAGATGGTCGATTTGGGCAGCTATGAATATGTCGGTACAAGTTCATAGTCTTCTGATACCGAAATGGGGGATACCAACCTTATAGGTATAATTTCAGGGTAACAGATGGTCGATTTGGGCAGCTGTGAAGGTGGCGGTGCAAGTTCATAGTCTTCTGGTACCCAATTGGGTGATAGCAATCTCATAGGTACAAGTTCAGGGTAACAGATGGTTGATTTGGGCAGCTATGAAGATGTCGGTACAAGTTCATAGTCTTCTGATACCGAAATGGGGGATAGCAACCTTATAGGTACAAGTTCAGGGTAACAGATGGTTGATTTGGGCAGCTATGAAGATGTCGGTACAAGTTCATAGTCTTCTGATACTGAAATGGGGGATAGCAACCTCATAGGTACAAGTTCAGGTTAATAGATGGTTGATTTGGGCAGCTGTGAATGTGTCGGTGCAAGTTTGAGGTCAACTGATACCGAATTGAGGGATAGCAACCTCATAGGTACAAGTTTAGGGTAATAGATGGTCGATTTGGGCAGCTGGGAAGGTGTCGGTACAAGTTCAGGGTAACAGATGGTCGATTTGGGCAGCTCTGAATGTGTTGGTGCAACTTCATAGTCTTCTAGTACTCAATTGGGTGATAGCAATCTCATAGGTACAAGTTCAGGGTAATAGATAGTCGATTTGGGCAGCTGGGAAGGTGTCGGTGCAAGTCTGAGGTCAACTGATGCCCAATTGAGCAGTGGCAAAGGCATGGGGGCAAGTTCATAGTCTTCTGATACCGAATTGGGGGATAGCAACCTCATAGGTACAAGTTAATGGTAATAGATGGTCGATTTGGGCAGCTGTGAATGTGTCGGTGCAAGTTTGAGGTCAACTGATGCCCAATTGAGCATTGGCGAAGGCGTGGGGGCAAGTTCATAGTCTTCTGGTACCCAATTGAGTGATAGCAACCTCATAGGTACAAGTTCAGGGTACAAGATGGTCGATTTGGGCAGCTATGAAGATGTCGGTGTAAGTTTGAGGTCAACTGATGCCCAATTGAGCAGTGGCAAAGGCGTGGGGGCAAGTTCATAGTCTTCTGGTACCCAATTGAGTGATAGCAACCTCATAGGTACAAGTTCAGGGTACAAGATGGTCGATTTGGGCAGCTATGAAGATGTCGGTGCAAGTTTGAGGTCAACTGATGCCCAATTGAGCAGTGGCAAAGGCGTGGGGGCAAGTTCATAGTCTTCTGATACCGAATTGGGGGATAGCAATCTCAGAGGTACAAGTTAAGGGTAATAGATGCTCGATTTGGGCAGCTGTGAATGTGTCGGTGCAATTTTGAGGTCATCTGATGCCCAATTGAGCAGTGGCAAAGGCGTGGGGGCAAGTTCATAGTCTTCTGATACCGAATTGGGGGATAGCAATCTCATAGGTACAAGTTAAGGGTAATAGATGGTCGATTTGGGAAGCAGTGAATGTGTTGGTGCAAGTTTAAGGTCAACTGATGCCCAATTGAGCATTGGCGAAGGCGTGGGGGCAAGTTCATAGTCTTCTGGTACCCAATTGAGTGATAGCAACCTCATAGGTACAAGTTCAGGGTACAAGATGGTCGATTTGGGCAGCTATGAAGATGTCGGTGCAAGTTTGAGGTCAACTGATGCCCAATTGAGCAGTGGCAAAGGCGTGGGGGCAAGTTCATATTCTTCTCCTAACCAATTGGGTGATAGCAATGTCATAGGTACAAGTTCAGGGTAACAGATGGTCGATTTGGGCAGCTATGAAGATGTCGGTGCAAGTTCATAGTCTTCTGATACCGAAATGGGGGATACCAACCTTATAGGTACAAGTTCAGGGTAACAGATGGTCGATTTGGGCAGCTATGAAGATGTCGGTACAAGTTCATAGTCTTCTGATACCGAAATGGGGGATAGCAACCTTATAGGTACAAGTTCAGGGTAACAGATGGTCGATTTGGGCAGCTGTGAAGGTGGCGGTGCAAGTTCATAGTCTTTTGGTACCCAATTGGGTGATAGCAATCTCATAGGTACAAGTTCAGGGTAACAGATGGTTGATTTGGGCAGCTATGAAGATGTTGGTACAAGTTCATAGTCTTCTGATACTGAAATGGGGGATAGCAATCTCATAGGTACATGTTCAGGGTAACAGATGGTCGATTTGGGCAGCTGGAAAGGTGTTGGTGCAAGTTTGAAGTCAACTGATGCCCAATTGAGTAGTGGCAAAGGCGTGGGGGCAAGTTTATATTCTTCTCCTACCCAATTGGGTGATAGCAATCTCATAGGTATATGTTCAGGGTAACAGATGGTCGATTTGGGCAGCTGGGAAGGTGTCGGTGCAAGTTTGAGGTCAACTGATGCATAATTGAGCAGTGGCAAAGGGGTGTGGGCAAGTTCATATTCTTCTCCTACCCAACTGGGTGATAGCAACCTTATAGGTACAAGTTTAGGGTAACAGATAGTCGATTTGGGCAGCTATAAAGATGTCGGTGCAAGTTCATGGTCTTCTGATACCAAATTGGGGGATAGCAACCTCATAGGTACAAGTTCAGGGTAATAGATAGTCGATTTGGGCAGCTGTAAATGTGTCGGTGCAAGTTTGAGGTCAACTGATACCGAATTGAGGGATAGCAACCTCATAGGTACAAGTTCAGGGTAATAGATGGTCGATTTGGGCAGCTGGGAAGGTGTCGGTACAAGTTCAGGGTAATAGATGGTCGATTTGGGCAGCTGTGAATGTGTCGGTACAAGTTTGAGGTCAACTGATACCGAATTGAGGGATAGCAACCTCATAGGTACAAGTTCAGGGTAATAGATGGTCGATTTGGGCAGCTGGGAAGGTGTCGGTACAAGTTCAGGGTAACAGATGGTCGATCTGGGCAGCTGTGAAGGTGGCGGTGCAAGTCCATAGTCTGCTGTTACCCAATTGGGTGATAGCAACCTCATAGGTACAAGTTCAGGGTAACAGATGATCGATCTGGGCAGCTGGAAAGGTGTCGGTGCAAGTTTGAGGTCAACTGATACCAAATTGAGGGATAGCAACCTCATAGGTATATGTTCAGGGTAACAGATGGTCGATTTGGGCAGCTGGGAAGGTGTCGGTGCAAGTTTGAGGTCAACTGATGCATAATTGAGCAGTGGCAAAGGGGTGTGGGCAAGTTCATATTCTTCTCCTACCCAACTGGGTGATAGCAACCTTATAGGTACAAGTTTAGGGTAACAGATAGTCGATTTGGGCAGCTATAAAGATGTCGGTGCAAGTTCATGGTCTTCTGATACCAAATTGGGGGATAGCAACCTCATAGGTACAAGTTCAGGGTAATAGATAGTCGATTTGGGCAGCTGTAAATGTGTCGGTGCAAGTTTGAGGTCAACTGATACCGAATTGAGGGATAGCAACCTCATAGGTACAAGTTCAGGGTAATAGATGGTCGATTTGGGCAGCTGGGAAGGTGTCGGTACAAGTTCAGGGTAATAGATGGTCGATTTGGGCAGCTGTGAATGTGTCGGTACAAGTTTGAGGTCAACTGATACCGAATTGAGGGATAGCAACCTCATAGGTACAAGTTCAGGGTAATAGATGGTCGATTTGGGCAGCTGGGAAGGTGTCGGTACAAGTTCAGGGTAACAGATGGTCGATCTGGGCAGCTGTGAAGGTGGCGGTGCAAGTTCATAGTCTTCTGTTACCCAATTGGGTGATAGCAACCTCATAGGTACAAGTTCAGGGTAACAGATGATCGATCTGGGCAGCTGGAAAGGTGTCGGTGCAAGTTTGAGGTCAACTGATACCAAATTGAGGGATAGCAACCTCATAGGTACAAGTTTAGGGTAATAGATGGTCGATTTGGGCAGCTGGGAAGGTGTCGGTACAAGTTCAGGGTAATAGATGGTCGATTTGGGCAGCTGTAAATGTGTCGGTGCAAGTTTGAGGTCAACTGATACCGAATTGAGGGATAGCAACCTCATAGGTACAAGTTTAGGGTAATAGATGGTCGATTTGGGCAGCTGGGAAGGTGTCGGTACAAGTTCAGGGTAATAGATGGTCGATTTGGGCAGCTGTAAATGTGTCGGTGCAAGTTTGAGGTCAACTGATACCGAATTGAGGGATAGCAACCTCATAGGTACAAGTTTAGGGTAATAGATGGTCGATTTGGGCAGCTGGGAAGGTGTCGGTACAAGTTCAGGGTAACAGATGGTCGATTTGGGCAGCTGTGAATGTGTCGGTGCAAGTTTGAGGTCAACTGATACCGAATTGAGGGATAGCAACCTCATAGGTACAAGTTGAGGGTAACAGATAGTCGATTTGGGCAGCTATGAAGATGTTGGTGCAAGTTCATAGTCTTCTGATACCGAATTAGGGGATAGCAACCTCATAGGTACAAGTTCAGGGTAACAGATGGTCGATCTGGGCAGCTGTGAAGGTGGCGGTGCAAGTTCATAGTCTTCTGTTACCCAATTGGGTGATAGCAACCTCATAGGTACAAGTTCAGGGTAACAGATGGTCGATCTGGGCAGCTGGAAAGGTGTCGGTGCAAGTTTGAGGTCAACTGATACCGAATTGAGGGATAGCAACCTCATAGGTACAAGTTCAGGGTAATAGATGGTCGATTTGGGCAGCTGGGAAGGTGTCGGTGCAAGTTTGAGGTCAACTGATACCGAATTGAGGGATAGCAACCTCATAGGTACAAGTTCAGGGTAATAGATGGTCGATTTGGGCAGCTGGGAAGGTGTCGGTACAAGTTCAGGGTAATAGATGGTCGATTTGGGCAGCTGTGAATGTGTCGGTACAAGTTTGAGGTCAACTGATACCGAATTGAGGGATAGCAACCTCATAGGTACAAGTTCAGGGTAATAGATGGTCGATTTGGGCAGCTGGGAAGGTGTCGGTACAAGTTCAGGGTAACAGATGGTCGATCTGGGCAGCTGTGAAGGTGGCGGTGCAAGTTCATAGTCTTCTGTTACCCAATTGGGTGATAGCAACCTCATAGGTACAAGTTCAGGGTAACAGATGATCGATCTGGGCAGCTGGAAAGGTGTCGGTGCAAGTTTGAGGTCAACTGATACCAAATTGAGGGATAGCAACCTCATAGGTACAAGTTTAGGGTAATAGATGGTCGATTTGGGCAGCTGGGAAGGTGTCGGTACAAGTTCAGGGTAATAGATGGTCGATTTGGGCAGCTGTAAATGTGTCGGTGCAAGTTTGAGGTCAACTGATACCGAATTGAGGGATAGCAACCTCATAGGTACAAGTTTAGGGTAATAGATGGTCGATTTGGGCAGCTGGGAAGGTGTCGGTACAAGTTCAGGGTAATAGATGGTCGATTTGGGCAGCTGTAAATGTGTCGGTGCAAGTTTGAGGTCAACTGATACCGAATTGAGGGATAGCAACCTCATAGGTACAAGTTTAGGGTAATAGATGGTCGATTTGGGCAGCTGGGAAGGTGTCGGTACAAGTTCAGGGTAACAGATGGTCGATTTGGGCAGCTGTGAATGTGTCGGTGCAAGTTTGAGGTCAACTGATACCGAATTGAGGGATAGCAACCTCATAGGTACAAGTTGAGGGTAACAGATAGTCGATTTGGGCAGCTATGAAGATGTCGGTGCAAGTTCATAGTCTTCTGATACCGAATTAGGGGATAGCAACCTCATAGGTACAAGTTCAGGGTAACAGATGGTCGATCTGGGCAGCTGTGAAGGTGGCGGTGCAAGTTCATAGTCTTCTGTTACCCAATTGGGTGATAGCAACCTCATAGGTACAAGTTCAGGGTAACAGATGGTCGATCTGGGCAGCTGGAAAGGTGTCGGTGCAAGTTTGAGGTCAACTGATACCAAATTGAGGGATAGCAACCTCATAGGTACAAGTTTAGGGTAATAGATGGTCGATTTGGGCAGCTGGGAAGGTGTCGGTACAAGTTCAGGGTAACAGATGGTCGATTTGGGCAGCTCTGAATGTGTTGGTGCAAGTTCATAGTCTTCTAGTACTCAATTGGGTGATAGCAATCTCATAGGTACAAGTTCAGGGTAATAGATGGTCGATTTGGGCAGCTGGGAAGGTGTCGGTGCAAGTTTGAGGTTAACTGATGCGTAATTGAGCAGTGGCAAAGGGTTGGGGGCAAGTTCATATTCTTCTCCTACCCAACTGGGTCATAGCAACCTCATAGGTACAAGTTGAGGGTAATAGATAGTCGATTTGGGCAGCTATGAAGATGTCGGTGCAAGTTCATAGTCTTCTGTTACCCAATTGGGTGATAGCAACCTCATAGGTACAAGTTCAGGGTAACAGATGGTCGATTTGGGCAGCTATGAAGATGTCGGTGCAAGTTCATAGTCTTCTGGTACCCAATTGGGTGATAGAAATCTCATAGGTACAAGTCTGAGGTCAACTGATGCCCAATTGAGCAGTGGCAAAGGCATGGGGGCAAGTTCATATTCTTCTCCTACCCAATTGGGTGATAGCAATCTTATAGGTACATGTTCAGGGTAACAGATGGTCGATTTGGGCAGCTGGGAAGGTGTCGGTGCAAGTTTGAGGTTAACTGATGCGTAATTGAGCAGTGGCAAAGGGTTGGGGGCAAGTTCATATTCTTCTCCTACCCAACTGGGTCATAGCAACCTCATAGGTACAAGTTGAGGGTAACAGATAGTCGATTTGGGCAGCTATGAAGATGTCGGTGCAAGTTCATAGTCTTCTGATACCGAATTAGGGGATAGCAACCTCATAGGTACAAGTTCAGGGTAACAGATGGTCGATCTGGGCAGCTGTGAAGGTGGCGGTGCAAGTTCATAGTCTTCTGTTACCCAATTGGGTGATAGCAACCTCATAGGTACAAGTTCAGGGTAACAGATGGTCGATTTGGGCAGCTATGAAGATGTCGGTGCAAGTTCATAGTCTTCTGGTACCCAATTGGGTGATAGAAATCTCATAGGTACAAGTTTGAGGTCAACTGATGCCCAATTAAGCAGTGGCAAAGGCATGGGGGCAAGTTCATATTCTTCTCCTACCCAATTGGGTGATAGCAATCTCATAGGTACAAGTTAAGGGTAATGGATGGTCTATTTGGGCAGCTGTGAATGTGTCGGTGCAAGTTTAAGGTCAACTGATACCCAATTGAGCAGTGGCAAAGGCGTGGGGGCAAGTTCATAGTCTTCTGATACCGAATTGGGGGATAGCAATCTCAGAGGTACAAGTTAAGGGTAATAGATGCTCGATTTGGGCAGCTGTGAATGTGTCGGTGCAATTTTGAGGTCATCTGATGCCCAATTGAGCAGTGGCAAAGGCGTGGGGGCAAGTTCATAGTCTTCTGATACCGAATTGGGGGATAGCAATCTCATAGGTACAAGTTAAGGGTAATAGATGGTCGATTTGGGAAGCAGTGAATGTGTTGGTGCAAGTTTAAGGTCAACTGATGCCCAATTGAGCATTGGCGAAGGCGTGGGGGCAAGTTCATAGTCTTCTGGTACCCAATTGAGTGATAGCAACCTCATAGGTACAAGTTCAGGGTACAAGATGGTCGATTTGGGCAGCTATGAAGATGTCGGTGCAAGTTTGAGGTCAACTGATGCCCAATTGAGCAGTGGCAAAGGCGTGGGGGCAAGTTCATAGTCTTCTGATACCGAATTGGGGGATAGCAACCTCATAGGTACAAGTTAATGGTAATAGATGGTCGATTTGGGCAGCTGTGAATGTGTCGGTGCAAGTTTGAGGTCAACTGATGCCCAATTGAGCAGTGGCAAAGGCGTGGGGGCAAGTTCATATTCTTCTCCTACCCAATTGGGTGATAGCAATCTTATAGGTACAAGTTAAGGGTAATAGATGGTCGATTTGGGCAGCTGTGAATGTGTCGGTGCAAGTTTAAGGTCAACTGATACCCAATTGAGCAGTGGCAAAGGCGTGGGGGCAAGTTCATAGTCTTCTGATACCGAATTGGGAGATAGCAATCTCATAGATACAAGTTAATGGTAATAGATGGTCGATTTGGGCAGCTGTGAATGTGTCGGTGCAAGTTTAAGGTCAACTGATGCCCAATTGAGCATTGGCAAAGGCGTGGGGGCAAGTTCATAGTCTTCTGGTACCCAATTGAGTGATAGCTACCTCCTAGGTACAAGTTCAGGGTAATAGATGGTCGATTTGGGCAGCTGGGAAGGTGTCGGTGCAAGTTTGAGGTTAACTGATGCGTAATTGAGCAGTGGCAAAGGGTTGGGGGCAAGTTCATATTCTTCTCCTACCCAACTGGGTCATAGCAACCTCATAGGTACAAGTTGAGGGTAACAGATAGTCGATTTGGGCAGCTATGAAGATGTCGGTGCAAGTTCATAGTCTTCTGTTACCCAATTGGGTGATAGCAACCTCATAGGTACAAGTTCAGGGTAACAGATGGTCGATTTGGGCAGCTATGAAGATGTCGGTGCAAGTTCATAGTCTTCTGGTACCCAATTGGGTGATAGAAATCTCATAGGTACAAGTCTGAGGTCAACTGATGCCCAATTGAGCAGTGGCAAAGGCATGGGGGCAAGTTCATATTCTTCTCCTACCCAATTGGGTGATAGCAATCTTATAGGTACATGTTCAGGGTAACAGATGGTCGATTTGGGCAGCTGGGAAGGTGTCGGTGCAAGTTTGAGGTTAACTGATGCGTAATTGAGCAGTGGCAAAGGGTTGGGGGCAAGTTCATATTCTTCTCCTACCCAACTGGGTCATAGCAACCTCATAGGTACAAGTTGAGGGTAACAGATAGTCGATTTGGGCAGCTATGAAGATGTCGGTGCAAGTTCATAGTCTTCTGATACCGAATTAGGGGATAGCAACCTCATAGGTACAAGTTCAGGGTAACAGATGGTCGATCTGGGCAGCTGTGAAGGTGGCGGTGCAAGTTCATAGTCTTCTGTTACCCAATTGGGTGATAGCAACCTCATAGGTACAAGTTCAGGGTAACAGATGGTCGATTTGGGCAGCTATGAAGATGTCGGTGCAAGTTCATAGTCTTCTGGTACCCAATTGGGTGATAGAAATCTCATAGGTACAAGTTTGAGGTCAACTGATGCCCAATTGAGCAGTGGCAAAGGCATGGGGGCAAGTTCATATTCTTCTCCTACCCAATTGGGTGATAGCAATCTCATAGGTACAAGTTAAGGGTAATGGATGGTCTATTTGGGCAGCTGTGAATGTGTCAGTGCAAGTTTAAGGTCAACTGATACCCAATTGAGCAGTGGCAAAGGCGTGGGGGCAAGTTCATAGTCTTCTGATACCGAATTGGGGGATAGCAATCTCAGAGGTACAAGTTAAGGGTAATAGATGCTCGATTTGGGCAGCTGTGAATGTGTCGGTGCAATTTTGAGGTCATCTGATGCCCAATTGAGCAGTGGCAAAGGCGTGGGGGCAAGTTCATAGTCTTCTGATACCGAATTGGGGGATAGCAATCTCATAGGTACAAGTTAAGGGTAATAGATGGTCGATTTGGGAAGCAGTGAATGTGTTGGTGCAAGTTTAAGGTCAACTGATGCCCAATTGAGCATTGGCGAAGGCGTGGGGGCAAGTTCATAGTCTTCTGGTACCCAATTGAGTGATAGCAACCTCATAGGTACAAGTTCAGGGTACAAGATGGTCGATTTGGGCAGCTATGAAGATGTCGGTGCAAGTTTGAGGTCAACTGATGCCCAATTGAGCAGTGGCAAAGGCGTGGGGGCAAGTTCATAGTCTTCTGATACCGAATTGGGGGATAGCAACCTCATAGGTACAAGTTAATGGTAATAGATGGTCGATTTGGGCAGCTGTGAATGTGTCGGTGCAAGTTTGAGGTCAACTGATGCCCAATTGAGCAGTGGCAAAGGCGTGGGGGCAAGTTCATATTCTTCTCCTACCCAATTGGGTGATAGCAATCTTATAGGTACAAGTTAAGGGTAATAGATGGTCGATTTGGGCAGCTGTGAATGTGTCGGTGCAAGTTTAAGGTCAACTGATACCCAATTGAGCAGTGGCAAAGGCGTGGGGGCAAGTTCATAGTCTTCTGATACCGAATTGGGGGATAGCAATCTCATAGATACAAGTTAATGGTAATAGATGGTCGATTTGGGCAGCTGTGAATGTGTCGGTGCAAGTTTAAGGTCAACTGATGCCCAATTGAGCATTGGCAAAGGCGTGGGGGCAAGTTCATAGTCTTCTGGTACCCAATTGAGTGATAGCTACCTCCTAGGTACAAGTTCAGGGTACAAGATGGTCGATTTGGGCAGCTATGAAGATGTCGGTGCAAGTTTGAGGTCAACTGATGCCCAATTGAGCAGTGGCAAAGGCGTGGGGGCAAGTTCATATTCTTCTCCTACCCAATTGGGTGATAGCAATCTTATAGGTACAAGTTAAGGGTAATAGATGGTCGATTTTGGCAGCTATGAATGTGTCGGTGCAAGTTTAAGGTCAACTGATGCCCAATTGGGTGATAGCAATCTCATAAGTACAAGTTAAAGGTAATAGATGGTCGATTTGGGCAGCTGTGAATGTATCGGTGCATGTTTGAGGTCAACTGATGCCCAATTGAGCAGTGGCAAAGGCGTGGTGGCAAGTTCATATTCTTCTCCTAACCAATTGGGTGATAGCAATGTCATAGGTACAAGTTCAGGGTAACAGATGGTCGATTTGGGCAGCTATGAAGATGTCGGTGCAAGTTCATAGTCTTCTCATACTGAATTGGGGGATAGTAACCTCATAGGTACAAGTTCAGGGTAACAGATGGTCGATTTGGGCAGCTGTAAAGGTGGCGGTGCAAGTTCATAGTCTTCTGGTACCCAATTGGGTGATAGCAATCTCATAGGTACAAGTTAAGGGTAATAGATGGTCGATTTGGGCAGCTGTGAATGTGTCGGTGCAAGTTTGAGGTCAACTGATGCCCAATTGAGCAGTTGCAAAGGCGTGGGGGCAAGTTCATAGTCTTCTGATACCGAATTGGGGGAGATCAACCTCATAGGTACAAGTTAAGGGTAATAGATGGTCGATTTGGGCAGCTGTGAATGTGTCGGTGCAAGATTGAGGTCAACTGATGCCCAATTGAGCAGTGGCAAAGGCGTGGGGGCAGATTTATATTCTTCTCCTACCCAATTGGGTGATAGCAATCTCATAGGTACAAGTTAAGGGTAATAGATGGTCGATTTGGGCAGCTGGGAAGGTGTCGGTGCAAGTTTGAGGTTAACTGATGCGTAATTGAGCAGTGGCAAAGGGTTGGGGGCAAGTTCATATTCTTCTCCTACCCAACTGGGTCATAGCAACCTCATAGGTACAAGTTGAGGGTAACAGATAGTCGATTTGGGCAGCTATGAAGATGTCGGTGCAAGTTCATAGTCTTCTGATACCGAATTAGGGGATAGCAACCTCATAGGTACAAGTTCAGGGTAACAGATGGTCGATCTGGGCAGCTGTGAAGGTGGCGGTGCAAGTTCATAGTCTTCTGTTACCCAATTGGGTGATAGCAACCTCATAGGTACAAGTTCAGGGTAACAGATGGTCGATTTGGGCAGCTATGAAGATGTCGGTGCAAGTTCATAGTCTTCTGGTACCCAATTGGGTGATAGAAATCTCATAGGTACAAGTTTGAGGTCAACTGATGCCCAATTGAGCAGTGGCAAAGGCATGGGGGCAAGTTCATATTCTTCTCCTACCCAATTGGGTGATAGCAATCTCATAGGTACAAGTTAAGGGTAATGGATGGTCTATTTGGGCAGCTGTGAATGTGTCGGTGCAAGTTTAAGGTCAACTGATACCCAATTGAGCAGTGGCAAAGGCGTGGGGGCAAGTTCATAGTCTTCTGATACCGAATTGGGGGATAGCAATCTCAGAGGTACAAGTTAAGGGTAATAGATGCTCGATTTGGGCAGCTGTGAATGTGTCGGTGCAATTTTGAGGTCATCTGATGCCCAATTGAGCAGTGGCAAAGGCGTGGGGGCAACTTCATAGTCTTCTGATACCGAATTGGGGGATAGCAATCTCATAGATACAAGTTAAGGGTAATAGATGGTCGATTTGGGAAGCAGTGAATGTGTTGGTGCAAGTTTAAGGTCAACTGATGCCCAATTGAGCATTGGCAAAGGCGTGGGGGCAAGTTCATAGTCTTCTGGTACCCAATTGAGTGATAGCAACCTCATAGGTACAAGTTCAGGGTACAAGATGGTCGATTTGGGCAGCTATGAAGATGTCGGTGCAAGTTTGAGGTCAACTGATGCCCAATTGAGCAGTGGCAAAGGCGTGGGGGCAAGTTCATAGTCTTCTGATACCGAATTGGGGGATAGCAACCTCATAGGTACAAGTTAATGGTAATAGATGGTCGATTTGGGCAGCTGTGAATGTGTCGGTGCAAGTTTGAGGTCAACTGATGCCCAATTGAGCAGTGGCAAAGGCGTGGGGGCAAGTTCATATTCTTCTCCTACCCAATTGGGTGATAGCAATCTTATAGGTACAAGTTAAGGGTAATAGATGGTCGATTTGGGCAGCTGTGAATGTGTCGGTGCAAGTTTAAGGTCAACTGATACCCAATTGAGCAGTGGCAAAGGCGTGGGGGCAAGTTCATAGTCTTCTGATACCGAATTGGGGGATAGCAATCTCATAGATACAAGTTAATGGTAATAGATGGTCGATTTGGGCAGCTGTGAATGTGTCGGTGCAAGTTTGAGGTCAACTGATGCCCAATTGAGCAGTGGCAAAGGCGTGGGGGCAAGTTCATATTCTTCTCCTACCCAATTGGGTGATAGCAATCTCATAGGTACAAGTTAAGGGTAATAGATGGTCGATTTGGGCAGCTGTGAATGTGTCGGTGCAAGTTTAAGGTCAACTGATACCCAATTGAGCAGTTGCAAAGGCGTGGGGGCAAGTTCATAGTCTTCTGATACCGAATTGGGGGAGATCAACCTCATAGGTACAAGTTAAGGGTAATAGATGGTCGATTTGGGCAGCTGTGAATGTGTCGGTGCAAGTTTGAGGTCAACTGATGCCCAATTGAGCAGTGGCAAAGGCGTGGGGGCAGATTTATATTCTTCTCCTACCCAATTGGGTGATAGCAATCTCATAGGTACAAGTTAAGGGTAATAGATGGTCGATTTGGGCAGCTGTGAATGTGTTGGTGCAAGTTTGAGGTCAACTGATGCCCAATTGAGCAGTGGCAAAGGCGTGGGGGCAAGTTCATAGTCTTCTGATACCGAATTGGGGGATAGCAATCTCATAGGTACAAGTTAAGGGTAATAGATGGTTGATTTGGGCAGCTGTGAATGTGTCGGTGCAAGTTTAAGGTCAACTGATGCCCAATTGAGCATTGGCAAAGGCGTGGGGGCAAGTTCATAGTCTTCTGGTACCCAATTGAGTGATAGCTACCTCCTAGGTACAAGTTCAGGGTACAAGATGGTCGATTTGGGCAGCTATGAAGATGTCGGTGCAAGTTTGAGGTCAACTGATGCCCAATTGAGCAGTGGCAAAGGCGTGGGGGCAAGTTCATTTTCTTCTCCTACCCAATTGGGTGATAGCAATCTCATAGGTACAATTTCAGGGTAACAGATGGTCGATTTGGGCAGCTGGAAAGGTGTAGGTGCAAGTTTGAGGTCAACTGATGCCCAATTGAGCAGTGGCAAAGGCGTGGGGGCAAGTTCATATTCTTCTCCTACCCAATTGGGTGATAGCAATCTCATAGGTACAAGTTCGGGGTAACAAATGGTCGATTTGGGCAGCTGTGAAGGTGGCGGTGCAAGTTCATAGTCTTTTGGTACCCAATTGGGTGATAGCAATCTCATAGGTACAAGTTCAGGGTAACAGATGGTTGATTTGGGCAGCTATGAAGATGTCGGTACAAGTTCATAGTCTTCTGATACCGAAATGGGGGATAGCAACCTTATAGGTACAAGTTCAGGGTAACAGATGGTTGATTTGGGCAGCTATGAAGATGTTGGTACAAGTTCATAGTCTTCTGATACTGAAATGGGGGATAGCAATCTCATAGGTACATGTTCAGGGTAACAGATGGTCGATTTGGGCAGCTGGAAAGGTGTTGGTGCAAGTTTGAAGTCAACTGATGCACAATTGAGTAGTGGCAAAGGCGTGGGGGCAAGTTCATATTCTTCTCCTACCCAATTGGGTGATAGCAATCTCATAGGTACAAGTTCAGGGTAACAGATGGTTGATTTGGGCAGCTATGAAGATGTCGGTGCAAGTTCATAGTCTTCTGTTACCCAATTGGGTGATAGCAACCTCATAGGTACAAGTTCAGGGTAACAGATGGTCGATTTGGGCAGCTATGAAGATGTCGGTGCAAGTTCATAGTCTTCTGGTACCCAATTGGGTGATAGAAATCTCATAGGTACAAGTTTGAGGTCAACTGATGCCCAATTGAGCAGTGGCAAAGGCATGGGGGCAAGTTCATATTCTTCTCCTACCCAATTGGGTGATAGCAATCTCATAGGTACAAGTTAAGGGTAATGGATGGTCTATTTGGGCAGCTGTGAATGTGTCGGTGCAAGTTTAAGGTCAACTGATACCCAATTGAGCAGTGGCAAAGGCGTGGGGGCAAGTTCATAGTCTTCTGATACCGAATTGGGGGATAGCAATCTCAGAGGTACAAGTTAAGGGTAATAGATGCTCGATTTGGGCAGCTGTGAATGTGTCGGTGCAATTTTGAGGTCATCTGATGCCCAATTGAGCAGTGGCAAAGGCGTGGGGGCAAGTTCATAGTCTTCTGATACCGAATTGGGGGATAGCAATCTCATAGGTACAAGTTAAGGGTACAAGATGGTCGATTTGGGCAGCTATGAAGATGTCGGTGCAAGTTTGAGGTCAACTGATGCCCAATTGAGCAGTGGCAAAGGCGTGGGGGCAAGTTCATAGTCTTCTGATACCGAATTGGGGGATAGCAACCTCATAGGTACAAGTTAATGGTAATAGATGGTCGATTTGGGCAGCTGTGAATGTGTCGGTGCAAGTTTGAGGTCAACTGATGCCCAATTGAGCAGTGGCAAAGGCGTGGGGGCAAGTTCATATTCTTCTCCTACCCAATTGGGTGATAGCAATCTTATAGGTACAAGTTAAGGGTAATAGATGGTCGATTTGGGCAGCTGTGAATGTGTCGGTGCAAGTTTAAGGTCAACTGATACCCAATTGAGCAGTGGCAAAGGCGTGGGGGCAAGTTCATAGTCTTCTGATACCGAATTGGGGGATAGCAATCTCATAGATACAAGTTAATGGTAATAGATGGTCGATTTGGGCAGCTGTGAATGTGTCGGTGCAAGTTTGAGGTCAACTGATGCCCAATTGAGCAGTGGCAAAGGCGTGGGGGCAAGTTCATATTCTTCTCCTACCCAATTGGGTGATAGCAATCTCATAGGTACAAGTTAAGGGTAATAGATGGTCGATTTGGGCAGCTGTGAATGTGTCGGTGCAAGTTTAAGGTCAACTGATACCCAATTGAGCAGTTGCAAAGGCGTGGGGGCAAGTTCATAGTCTTCTGATACCGAATTGGGGGAGATCAACCTCATAGGTACAAGTTAAGGGTAATAGATGGTCGATTTGGGCAGCTGTGAATGTGTCGGTGCAAGTTTGAGGTCAACTGATGCCCAATTGAGCAGTGGCAAAGGCGTGGGGGCAGATTTATATTCTTCTCCTACCCAATTGGGTGATAGCAATCTCATAGGTACAAGTTAAGGGTAATAGATGGTCGATTTGGGCAGCTGTGAATGTGTTGGTGCAAGTTTGAGGTCAACTGATGCCCAATTGAGCAGTGGCAAAGGCGTGGGGGCAAGTTCATAGTCTTCTGATACCGAATTGGGGGATAGCAATCTCATAGGTACAAGTTAAGGGTAATAGATGGTTGATTTGGGCAGCTGTGAATGTGTCGGTGCAAGTTTAAGGTCAACTGATGCCCAATTGAGCATTGGCAAAGGCGTGGGGGCAAGTTCATAGTCTTCTGGTACCCAATTGAGTGATAGCTACCTCCTAGGTACAAGTTCAGGGTACAAGATGGTCGATTTGGGCAGCTATGAAGATGTCGGTGCAAGTTTGAGGTCAACTGATGCCCAATTGAGCAGTGGCAAAGGCGTGGGGGCAAGTTCATTTTCTTCTCCTACCCAATTGGGTGATAGCAATCTCATAGGTACAATTTCAGGGTAACAGATGGTCGATTTGGGCAGCTGGAAAGGTGTAGGTGCAAGTTTGAGGTCAACTGATGCCCAATTGAGCAGTGGCAAAGGCGTGGGGGCAAGTTCATATTCTTCTCCTACCCAATTGGGTGATAGCAATCTCATAGGTACAAGTTCGGGGTAACAAATGGTCGATTTGGGCAGCTGTGAAGGTGGCGGTGCAAGTTCATAGTCTTTTGGTACCCAATTGGGTGATAGCAATCTCATAGGTACAAGTTCAGGGTAACAGATGGTTGATTTGGGCAGCTATGAAGATGTCGGTACAAGTTCATAGTCTTCTGATACCGAAATGGGGGATAGCAACCTTATAGGTACAAGTTCAGGGTAACAGATGGTTGATTTGGGCAGCTATGAAGATGTTGGTACAAGTTCATAGTCTTCTGATACTGAAATGGGGGATAGCAATCTCATAGGTACATGTTCAGGGTAACAGATGGTCGATTTGGGCAGCTGGAAAGGTGTTGGTGCAAGTTTGAAGTCAACTGATGCACAATTGAGTAGTGGCAAAGGCGTGGGGGCAAGTTCATATTCTTCTCCTACCCAATTGGGTGATAGCAATCTCATAGGTACAAGTTCAGGGTAACAGATGGTTGATTTGGGCAGCTATGAAGATGTCGGTGCAAGTTCATAGTCTTCTGTTACCCAATTGGGTGATAGCAACCTCATAGGTACAAGTTCAGGGTAACAGATGGTCGATTTGGGCAGCTATGAAGATGTCGGTGCAAGTTCATAGTCTTCTGGTACCCAATTGGGTGATAGAAATCTCATAGGTACAAGTTTGAGGTCAACTGATGCCCAATTGAGCAGTGGCAAAGGCATGGGGGCAAGTTCATATTCTTCTCCTACCCAATTGGGTGATAGCAATCTCATAGGTACAAGTTAAGGGTAATGGATGGTCTATTTGGGCAGCTGTGAATGTGTCGGTGCAAGTTTAAGGTCAACTGATACCCAATTGAGCAGTGGCAAAGGCGTGGGGGCAAGTTCATAGTCTTCTGATACCGAATTGGGGGATAGCAATCTCAGAGGTACAAGTTAAGGGTAATAGATGCTCGATTTGGGCAGCTGTGAATGTGTCGGTGCAATTTTGAGGTCATCTGATGCCCAATTGAGCAGTGGCAAAGGCGTGGGGGCAAGTTCATAGTCTTCTGATACCGAATTGGGGGATAGCAATCTCATAGGTACAAGTTAAGGGTAATAGATGGTCGATTTGGGAAGCAGTGAATGTGTTGGTGCAAGTTTAAGGTCAACTGATGCCCAATTGAGCATTGGCGAAGGCGTGGGGGCAAGTTCATAGTCTTCTGGTACCCAATTGAGTGATAGCAACCTCATAGGTACAAGTTCAGGGTACAAGATGGTCGATTTGGGCAGCTATGAAGATGTCGGTGCAAGTTTGAGGTCAACTGATGCCCAATTGAGCAGTGGCAAAGGCGTGGGGGCAAGTTCATAGTCTTCTGATACCGAATTGGGGGATAGCAACCTCATAGGTACAAGTTAATGGTAATAGATGGTCGATTTGGGCAGCTGTGAATGTGTCGGTGCAAGTTTGAGGTCAACTGATGCCCAATTGAGCAGTGGCAAAGGCGTGGGGGCAAGTTCATATTCTTCTCCTACCCAATTGGGTGATAGCAATCTTATAGGTACAAGTTAAGGGTAATAGATGGTCGATTTGGGCAGCTGTGAATGTGTCGGTGCAAGTTTAAGGTCAACTGATACCCAATTGAGCAGTGGCAAAGGCGTGGGGGCAAGTTCATAGTCTTCTGATACCGAATTGGGGGATAGCAATCTCATAGATACAAGTTAATGGTAATAGATGGTCGATTTGGGCAGCTGTGAATGTGTCGGTGCAAGTTTGAGGTCAACTGATGCCCAATTGAGCAGTGGCAAAGGCGTGGGGGCAAGTTCATATTCTTCTCCTACCCAATTGGGTGATAGCAATCTCATAGGTACAAGTTAAGGGTAATAGATGGTTGATTTGGGCAGCTGTGAATGTGTCGGTGCAAGTTTAAGGTCAACTGATGCCCAATTGAGCATTGGCAAAGGCGTGGGGGCAAGTTCATAGTCTTCTGGTACCCAATTGAGTGATAGCTACCTCCTAGGTACAAGTTCAGGGTACAAGATGGTCGATTTGGGCAGCTATGAAGATGTCGGTGCAAGTTTGAGGTCAACTGATGCCCAATTGAGCAGTGGCAAAGGCGTGGGGGCAAGTTCATATTCTTCTCCTAACCAATTGGGTGATAGCAATGTCATAGGTACAAGTTCAGGGTAACAGATGGTCGATTTGGGCAGCTATGAAGATGTCGGTGCAAGTTCATAGTCTTCTGATACCGAAATGGGGGATACCAACCTTATAGGTACAAGTTCAGGGTAACAGATAGTCGATTTGGGCAGCTATGAAGATGTCGGTACAAGTTCATAGTCTTCTGATACCGAATTGGGGGATAGCAATCTCATAGGTACAAGTTAAGGGTAATAGATGGTCGATTCGGGAAGCAGTGAATGTGTTGGTGCAAGTTTAAGGTCAACTGATGCCCAATTGAGCATTGGCGAAGGCGTGGGGGCAAGTTCATAGTCTTCTGGTACCCAATTGAGTGATAGCAACCTCATAGGTACAAGTTCAGGGTACAAGATGGTCGATTTGGGCAGCTATGAAGATGTCGGTGCAAGTTTGAGGTCAACTGATGCCCAATTGAGCAGTGGCAAAGGCGTGGGGGCAAGTTCATAGTCTTCTGATACCGAATTGGGGGATAGCAACCTCATAGGTACAAGTTAATGGTAATAGATGGTCGATTTGGGCAGCTGTGAATGTGTCGGTGCAAGTTTGAGGTCAACTGATGCCCAATTGAGCAGTGGCAAAGGCGTGGGGGCAAGTTCATATTCTTCTCCTACCCAATTGGGTGATAGCAATCTTATAGGTACAAGTTAAGGGTAATAGATGGTCGATTTGGGCAGCTGTGAATGTGTCGGTGCAAGTTTAAGGTCAACTGATACCCAATTGAGCAGTGGCAAAGGCGTGGGGGCAAGTTCATAGTCTTCTGATACCGAATTGGGGGATAGCAATCTCATAGATACAAGTTAATGGTAATAGATGGTCGATTTGGGCAGCTGTGAATGTGTCGGTGCAAGTTTGAGGTCAACTGATGCCCAATTGAGCAGTGGCAAAGGCGTGGGGGCAAGTTCATATTCTTCTCCTACCCAATTGGGTGATAGCAATCTCATAGGTACAAGTTAAGGGTAATTATAGGAGGAAAAACGCTGACAGCCTGAGGGTTAGGTGCAAGGTCAGATATGAGAGCTGTGTCTAGCATGTGATTCTGTCGCCCGACAGACTTATGGGCCACTCATCATTATAGTCCAGGTCCCAGAACGGATATCTGGTAAGTATTGGGCAAGTTATCGCTAATTGATGTATTGCAATATTATAGGAGAAAAACAGCTGACAGCCTGAGGGTTAGGTGCAAGGTCAGATATGAGAGCTGTGTCTAGCATGTGATTCTGTCGCCCGACAGACTTATGGGCCACTCATCATCATGGTCCAGGTCTCAGAACGCATATCTGGTAAGTATTGGGCAAGTTATCGCTAATTGATGTATCGCGATATTATTCTATCTTTGGCTATTGTGCGAGTTCTTGATGGGTGAGGTACAAAAGCTGTGTCTAGCATGTGATTCTGTCGCCCGACAGACGTATGGGCCACTCATCATCATGGTCCAGGTCTCAGAACGGATATCTGGTAAGTATTGGGCAAGTTATCGCTAATTGATGTATCGCGAAATTTTTGTATCTTTGGCTATTGTGCGAGTTCTTGACGGGTGAGGTACAAAAGCTATGTCTAGCATGTGGTTCTGTCGCCCGACAGACTTATGGGCCACTCATCATCATGGTCCAGGTCTCAGAACGCATATCTGGTAAGTATTTAGGTAAGTTATACAGTGCAGACGACTCAGACCCTAAATCGAGTCATCTTAGCGGAACCGTTCCGCACGGAACAGCAAAACTGTGGACTCACGGTTCCGCACGGAACAGCAAAACTGTGGACTCACGGTTCCGCACGGAACCGCAAAACTGTGGACTCACCGTTCCGCACGGAACCGCAAAACTGAGGACTCACGGTTCCGCACGGAACGGCAAAACTGACGCAAAACTGACGCAAAACTGTGGACTCACGGTTCCGCACGGAACCGCAAAACTGAGGACTCACGGTTCCGCACGGAACCGCAAAACTGTGGACTCACGGTTCCGCACGGA
Source organism: Peziza echinospora (assembly GCA_024516245.1). Lineage (NCBI taxonomy): Eukaryota > Fungi > Ascomycota > Pezizomycetes > Pezizales > Pezizaceae > Peziza > Peziza echinospora. The sequence goes on along the minus strand of JAJLQT010000081.1, from coordinate 2,468 downwards.
ACCGCAAAACTGAGGACTCACGGTTCCGCACGGAACGGCAAAACTGACGCAAAACTGACGCAAAACTGTGGACTCACGGTTCCGCACGGAACCGCAAAACTGACGCAAAACTGACGCAAAACTGTAGACTCACGGTTCCGCACGGAACCGCAAAACTGAGGACTCACGGTTCCGCACGGAACCGCAAAACTGTGGACTCACGGTTCCGCACGGAACAGCAAAACTGTAGACTCACCGTTCCGCACGGAACAGCAAAACTGTGGACTCACCGTTCCGCACGGAACCGCAAAACTGTGGACTCACGGTTCCGTACGGAATGGCAAAACTGACGCAAAACTGACGCAAAACTGAGGACTCACGGTTCCATAAGGAACCGCAAAACTGTGAACCAACGGTTCAGCACGGATCCGCAAAACCTTTGGCGACGGGGGGTTACCCTCAACCGCGCCGGTCACAGAACGCTTGCGACGACGGGGGGTTACCCTCAACCGCGCCGGTCACAGCACGCTTGCGAGGACGGGGGGTTACCCTCAACCGCGCCGGTCACAGAACGCTTGCGAGGACGGGGGGTTACCCTCAACTGCGCCGGTCACAGAACGCTTGCGAGGACGGGGGGTTACCCTCAACTGCCCCGGTCACAGTACGCTTGCGACGCCGGTGGCAGGACGCTTTGGCGACGGGGGGTTACCCTTCACCCGCGCCGGTCACAGTACGCTTGCGAGGATGGGGGGTTACCATCATCCGCGCCGGTCACAGCACGCTTCCGAACGCCGGTCACAGCACGCTTGCGACGACGGGGTTTACCCTCAACCGCGCCGGTCACAGCACGCTTGCGAGGACGCGGCGTTACCCTCAACCTCGCCGGTTATGCAGCACCCGTTTGTCGTTTTGAACAGATGCTCACGTGAGGCCACGCGACAGCAATTACCCTCAACTGGAGCCGCTGATCGATCTTATCAGATCCTTTGATTTGCCTGAAAAAAATCGAAAAAATCTGTTAAGTGTTGTTGAAGTGAAAAGCGGGAAATTGAAGTGGGTGAGTATTGTGGAAGTGTTTTTGAAGTGAGTTGAGGGTAATGTGAGAGTGGATGCAGGAAATTGAAGTGTGTCAGCGTTGTGGAAGTGTTTTTGAAGTGAGTTGAGGGTAATGTGAGAGTGGATGCATGAAATTGAAGTGTGTCAGCGTTGTGGAAGTGTTTTTGAAGTGAAAAGCGGGAAATTGAAGTGGGTGAGCATTGTGGAAGTGTTTTTGAAGTGAGTTGAGGGTAATGTGAGAGTGGATGCATGAAATTGAAGTGTGTCAGCGTTGTGGAAGTGTTGTTGAAGTGAAAAGCGGGAAATTGAAGTGGGTGACTATTGTGGAAGTGTTTTTGAAGTGAGTTGAGGGTAATGTGAGAGTGGATGCAGGAAATTGAAGTGTGTCAGCGTTGTGGAAGTGTTTTTGAAGTGAGTTGAGGGTAATGTGAGAGTGGATGCATGAAATTGAAGTGTGTCATCGTTGTGGACGTGTTTTTGAAGTGAAAAGCGGGAAATTGAAGTGGGTGAGCATTGTGGAAGTGTTTTTGAAGTGAGTTGAGGGTAATGTGAGAGTGGATGCATGAAATTGAAGTGTGTCAGCGTTGTGGAAGTGTTGTTGAAGTGAAAAGCGGGAAATTGAAGTGGGTGAGTATTGTGGAAGTGTTTTTGAAGTGAGTTGAGGGTAATGTGAGAGTGGATGCATGAAATTGAAGTGTGTCAGCGTTGTGGAAGTGTTGTTGAAGTGAAAAGCGGGAAATTGAAGTGGGTGAGTATTGTGGAAGTGTTTTTGAAGTGAGTTGAGGGTAATGTGAGAGTGGATGCAGGAAATTGAAGTGTGTCAGCGTTGTGGAAGTGTTTTTGAAGTGAGTTGAGGGTAATGTGAGAGTGGATGCATGAAATTGAAGTGTGTCAGCGTTGTGGAAGTGTTGTTGAAGTGAAAAGCGGGAAATTGAAGTGGGTGACTATTGTGGAAGTGTTTTTGAAGTGAGTTGAGGGTAATGTGAGAGTGGATGCAGGAAATTGAAGTGTGTCAGCGTTGTGGAAGTGTTTTTGAAGTGAGTTGAGGGTAATGTGAGAGTGGATGCATGAAATTGAAGTGTGTCATCGTTGTGGAAGTGTTTTTTGAAGTGAAAAGCGGGAAATTGAAGTGGGTGAGCATTGTGGAAGTGTTTTTGAAGTGAGTTGAGGGTAATGTGAGAGTGGATGCATGAAATTGAAGTGTGTCAGCGTTGTGGAAGTGTTGTTGAAGTGAAAAGCGGGAAATTGAAGTGGGTGAGTATTGTGGAAGTGTTTTTGAAGTGAGTTGAGGGTAATGTGAGAGTGGATGCAGGAAATTGAAGTGTGTCAGCGTTGTGGAAGTGTTTTTGAAGTGAGTTGAGGGTAATGTGAGAGTGGATGCATGAAATTGAAGTGTGTCATCGTTGTGGCAGTGTTTTTGAAGTGAAAGCGGG
>JAJLQT010000080.1:0-91504 GCA_024516245.1 Peziza echinospora | reverse complement strand
CTTCAACTTGAATATTGGTGGAGTTGTGCACAACATAAGTCCAAACCGCAATGGTCGCACATGCTATGAGTGCAAGCAGCGCATGGTCAACCACCAACGTGGAGTTGTTAGAGTTGTTCCTGGAGGAGTTCAACATGTTTGTTCGATTGCAGGTGGTTGCAGAGCTCTAGCAATCACTATCGGTCAAGTTTCATGCAACAATATCAAGCGTCACCTACATGCAACCTTCTAGAGAACTATCAACACTCGAACCCACAAGCACGCAAGACAAGCACTCTAAGTCACACTTTCAGAGTGGAATATAGGCCTACTTGACGGCCTGAATCGATTGCACCAGGTCCCAGGACTTCACTTAAATATTGGTGGAGTTGTGCACAACATAAGTCCAAACCGCAATGGTCGCACATGCTAGAGTGCAAGCAGCGCATGGTCAACCACCAACGTGAGTTGTTAGAGTTGTTCCTGGAGGAGTTCAACATGTTTGTTCGATTGCAGGTGGTTGCAGAGCTCTAGCATCACTATCGGTCAAGTTCATGCAACATCATCCAACTTGACTGGTTCTGCGTCATTCCGACAACTATCAACACTCGAACCCACAAGCACGCAAGACAAGCACTCCAAGTCACACTTTCAGAGTGGAATATAGGCCTACTTGACGGCCTGAATCGATTGCACCAGGTCCCAGGACTTCAACTTGAATATTGGTGGAGTTGTGCACAACATAAGTCCAAACCGCAATGGTCGCACATGCTAGAGTGCAAGCAGCGCATGGTCAACCACCAACGTGGAGTTGTTAGAGTTGTTCCTGGAGGAGTTCAACATGTTCGTTCGATTGCAGGTGGTTGCAGAGCTCTAGCATCACTATCGGTCAAGTTTCATGCAACATCATCCAACTTGACGGTTCTGCGTCATTCCGACAACTATCAACACTCGAACCCACAAGCACGCAAGACAAGCACTCCAAAGTCACACTTTCAGAGTGGAATATAGGCCTACTTGACGGCCTGAATCGATTGCACCAGGTCCCAGGACTTCAACTTGAATATTGGTGGAGTTGTGCACAACATAAGTCCAAACCGCAATGGTCGCACATGCTAGAGTGCAAGCAGCGCATGGTCAACCACCAACGTGAGTTGTTAGAGTTGTTCCTGGAGGAGTTCAACATGTTCGTTCGATTGCAGGTGGTTGCAGAGCTCTAGCATCACTATCGGTCAAGTTTCATGCAACATCATCAACTTGACGTTCATGCGACCTTCTGACAACTATCAACTACTCGAACCCACAAGCACGCAAGACAAGCACTCCAAAGTCACACTTTCAGAGTGGAATATAGGCCTACTTGACGGCCTGAATCGATTGCACCAGGTCCCAGGACTTCAACTTGAATATTGGTGGAGTTGTGCACAACATAAGTCCAAACCGCAATGGTCGCACATGCTACAGTGCAAGCAGCGCATGGTCAACCACCAACGTGGAGTTGTTAGAGTTGTTCCTGGAGGAGTTCAACATGTTTGTTCGATTGCAGGTGGTTGCAGAGCTCTAGCATCACTATCGGTCAAGTTTCATGCAACATATCATTGAGCGTTCCTACATGCGTACCTTCGACAACTATCAACACTCGAACCCACAAGCACGCAAGACAAGCACTCCAAAGTCACACTTTCAGAGTGGAATATAGGCCTACTTGACGGCCTGAATCGATTGCACCAGGTCCCAGGACTTCAACTTGAATATTGGTGGAGTTGTGCACAACATAAGTCCAAACCGCAATGGTCGCACATGCTAGAGTGCAAGCAGCGCATGGTCAACCACCAACGTGGAGTTGTTAGAGTTGTTCCTGGAGGAGTTCAACATGTTTGTTCGATTGCAGGTGGTTGCAGAGCTCTAGCATCACTATCGGTCAAGTTTCATGCAACATCATCCAACTTGACGGTTCTGCGTCATTCCGACAACTATCAACACTCGAACCCACAAGCACGCACGACAAGCACTCCAAAGTCACACTTTCAGAGTGGAATATAGGCCTACTTGACGGCCTGAATCGATTGCACCAGGTCCCAGGACTTCAACTTGAATATTGGTGGAGTTGTGCACAACATAAGTCCAAACCGCAATGGTCGCACATGCTAGAGTGCAAGCAGCGCATGGTCAACCACCAACGTGGAGTTGTTAGAGTTGTTCCTGGAGGAGTTCAACATGTTTGTTCGATTGCAGGTGGTTGCAGAGCTCTAGCATCACTATCGGTCAAGTTTCATGCAACAATCATCGAGCGTCACCTACATGCAACCTTCTGACAACTATCAACACTCGAACCCACAAGCACGCACGACAAGCACTCCAAAGTCACACTTTCAGAGTGGAATATAGGCCTACTTGACGGCCTAAATCGATTGCACCAGGTCCCAGGACTTCAACTTGAATATTGGTGGAGTTGTGCACAACATAAGTCCAAACCGCAATGGTCGCACATGCTAGAGTGCAAGCAGCGCATGGTCAACCACCAACGTGGAGTTGTTAGAGTTGTTCCTGGAGGAGTTCAACATGTTTGTTCGATTGCAGGTGGTTGCAGAGCTCTAGCATCACTATCGGTCAAGTTTCATGCAACATCATCCAACTTGACGGTTCTGCGTCATTCCGACAACTATCAACACTCGAACCCACAAGCACGCACGACAAGCACTCCAAAGTCACACTTTCAGAGTGGAATATAGGCCTACTTGACGGCCTGAATCGATTGCACCAGGTCCCAGGACTTCAACTTGAATATTGGTGGAGTTGTGCACAACATAAGTCCAAACCGCAATGGTCGCACATGCTAGAGTGCAAGCAGCGCATGGTCAACCACCAACGTGGAGTTGTTAGAGTTGTTCCTGGAGGAGTTCAACATGTTTGTTCGATTGCAGGTGGTTGCAGAGCTCTAGCATCACTATCGGTCAAGTTTCATGCAACATCATCCAACTTGACGGTTCTGCGTCATTCCGACAACTATCAACACTCGAACCCACAAGCACGCAAGACAAGCACTCCAAAGTCACACTTTCAGAGTGGAATATAGGCCTACTTGACGGCCTGAATCGATTGCACCAGGTCCCAGGACTTCAACTTGAATATTGGTGGAGTTGTGCACAACATAAGTCCAAACCGCAATGGTCGCACATGCTAGAGTGCAAGCAGCGCATGGTCAACCACCAACGTGGAGTTGTTAGAGTTGTTCCTGGAGGAGTTCAACATGTTTGTTCGATTGCAGGTGGTTGCAGAGCTCTAGCATCACTATCGGTCAAGTTTCATGCAACAATCATCAAGCGTCACCTACATGCGTACCTTCTGACAACTATCAACACTCGAACCCACAAGCACGCAAGACAAGCACTCCAAAGTCACACTTTCAGAGTGGAATATAGGCCTACTTGACGGCCTGAATCGATTGCACCAGGTCCCAGGACTTCAACTTGAATATTGGTGGAGTTGTGCACAACATAAGTCCAAACCGCAATGGTCGCACATGCTAGAGTGCAAGCAGCGCATGGTCAACCACCAACGTGGAGTTGTTAGAGTTGTTCCTGGAGGAGTTCAACATGTTTGTTCGATTGCAGGTGGTTGCAGAGCTCTAGCATCACTATCGGTCAAGTTTCATGCAACATCATCCAACTTGACGGTTCTGCGTCATTCCGACAACTATCAACACTCGAACCCACAAGCACGCACGACAAGCACTCCAAAGTCACACTTTCAGAGTGGAATATAGGCCTACTTGACGGCCTGAATCGATTGCACCAGGTCCCAGGACTTCAACTTGAATATTGGTGGAGTTGTGCACAACATAAGTCCAAACCGCAATGGTCGCACATGCTAGAGTGCAAGCAGCGCATGGTCAACCACCAACGTGGAGTTGTTAGAGTTGTTCCTGGAGGAGTTCAACATGTTTGTTCGATTGCAGGTGGTTGCAGAGCTCTAGCATCACTATCGGTCAAGTTTCATGCAACAATATTGAGCGTCACCTACATGCGATCCTTCTGACAACTATCAACACTCGAACCCACAAGCACGCAGACAAGCACTCCAAAGTCACACTTTCAGAGTGGAATATAGGCCTACTTGACGGCCTGAATCGATTGCACCAGGTCCCAGGACTTCAACTTGAATATTGGTGGAGTTGTGCACAACATAAGTCCAAACCGCAATGGTCGCACATGCTAGAGTGCAAGCAGCGCATGGTCAACCACCAACGTGGAGTTGTTAGAGTTGTTCCTGGAGGAGTTCAACATGTTTGTTCGATTGCAGGTGGTTGCAGAGCTCTAGCATCACTATCGGTCAAGTTTCATGCAACAATCATCAAGCGTCACCTTACATGCGTACCTTCTGACAACTATCAACACTCGAACCCACAAGCACGCAAGACAAGCACTCCAAAGTCACACTTTCAGAGTGGAATATAGGCCTACTTGACGGCCTGAATCGATTGCACCAGGTCCCAGGACTTCAACTTGAATATTGGTGGAGTTGTGCACAACATAAGTCCAAACCGCAATGGTCGCACATGCTAGAGTGCAAGCAGCGCATGGTCAACCACCAACGTGGAGTTGTTAGAGTTGTTCCTGGAGGAGTTCAACATGTTTGTTCGATTGCAGGTGGTTGCAGAGCTCTAGCATCACTATCGGTCAAGTTTCATGCAACATCATCCAACTTGACGGTTCTGCGTCATTCCGACAACTATCAACACTCGAACCCACAAGCACGCACGACAAGCACTCCAAAGTCACACTTTCAGAGTGGAATATAGGCCTACTTGACGGCCTGAATCGATTGCACCAGGTCCCAGGACTTCAACTTGAATATTGGTGGAGTTGTGCACAACATAAGTCCAAACCGCAATGGTCGCACATGCTAGAGTGCAAGCAGCGCATGGTCAACCACCAACGTGAAGTTGTTAGAGTTGTTCCTGGAGGAGTTCAACATGTTTGTTCGATTGCAGGTGGTTGCAGAGCTCTAGCATCACTATCGGTCAAGTTTCATGCAACAATATCAAGCGTCACCTACATGCAACCTTCTGACAACTATCAACACTCGAACCCACAAGCACGCAAGACAAGCACTCCAAAGTCACACTTTCAGAGTGGAATATAGGCCTACTTGACGGCCTGAATCGATTGCACCAGGTCCCAGGACTTCAACTTGAATATTGGTGGAGTTGTGCACAACATAAGTCCAAACCGCAATGGTCGCACATGCTACAGTGCAAGCAGCGCATGGTCAACCACCAACGTGGAGTTGTTAGAGTTGTTCCTGGAGGAGTTCAACATGTTTGTTCGATTGCAGGTGGTTGCAGAGCTCTAGCATCACTATCGGTCAAGTTTCATGCAACATCATCCAACTTGACGGTTCTGCGTCATTCCGACAACTATCAACACTCGAACCCACAAGCACGCAAGACAAGCACTCCAAAGTCACACTTTCAGAGTGGAATATAGGCCTACTTGACGGCCTGAATCGATTGCACCAGGTCCCAGGACTTCAACTTGAATATTGGTGGAGTTGTGCACAACATAAGTCCAAACCGCAATGGTCGCACATGCTAGAGTGCAAGCAGCGCATGGTCAACCACCAACGTGGAGTTGTTAGAGTTGTTCCTGGAGGAGTTCAACATGTTTGTTCGATTGCAGGTGGTTGCAGAGCTCTAGCATCACTATCGGTCAAGTTTCATGCAACATCATCCAACTTGACGGTTCTGCGTCATTCCGACAACTATCAACACTCGAACCCACAAGCACGCAAGACAAGCACTCCAAAGTCACACTTTCAGAGTGGAATATAGGCCTACTTGACGGCCTGAATCGATTGCACCAGGTCCCAGGACTTCAACTTGAATATTGGTGGAGTTGTGCACAACATAAGTCCAAACCGCAATGGTCGCACATGCTAGAGTGCAAGCAGCGCATGGTCAACCACCAACGTGGAGTTGTTAGAGTTGTTCCTGGAGGAGTTCAACATGTTTGTTCGATTGCAGGTGGTTGCAGAGCTCTAGCATCACTATCGGTCAAGTTTCATGCAACATCATCAACTTGACGGTCTACTGCGTCATTCCGACAACTATCAACACTCGAACCCACAAGCACGCAAGACAAGCACTCCAAAGTCACACTTTCAGAGTGGAATATAGGCCTACTTGACGGCCTGAATCGATTGCACCAGGTCCCAGGACTTCAACTTGAATATTGGTGGAGTTGTGCACAACATAAGTCCAAACCGCAATGGTCGCACATGCTAGAGTGCAAGCAGCGCATGGTCAACCACCAACGTGGAGTTGTTAGAGTTGTTCCTGGAGGAGTTCAACATGTTCGTTCGATTGCAGGTGGTTGCAGAGCTCTAGCATCACTATCGGTCAAGTTTCATGCAACATCATCCAACTTGACGGTTCTGCGTCATTCCGACAACTATCAACACTCGAACCCACAAGCACGCAAGACAAGCACTCCAAAGTCACACTTTCAGAGTGGAATATAGGCCTACTTGACGGCCTGAATCGATTGCACCAGGTCCCAGGACTTCAACTTGAATATTGGTGGAGTTGTGCACAACATAAGTCCAAACCGCAATGGTCGCACATGCTAGAGTGCAAGCAGCGCATGGTCAACCACCACGTGAGTTGTTAGAGTTGTTCCTGGAGGAGTTCAACATGTTCGTTCGATTGCAGGTGGTTGCAGAGCTCTAGCATCACTATCGGTCAAGTTTCATGCAACATCATCAAGCGTCACCTTACATGCGTCCTTCGACAACTATCAACACTCGAACCCACAAGCACGCAAGACAAGCACTCCAAAGTCACACTTTCAGAGTGGAATATAGGCCTACTTGACGGCCTGAATCGATTGCACCAGGTCCCAGGACTTCAACTTGAATATTGGTGGAGTTGTGCACAACATAAGTCCAAACCGCAATGGTCGCACATGCTAGAGTGCAAGCAGCGCATGGTCAACCACCAACGTGGAGTTGTTAGAGTTGTTCCTGGAGGAGTTCAACATGTTTGTTCGATTGCAGGTGGTTGCAGAGCTCTAGCATCACTATCGGTCAAGTTTCATGCAACATCATCCAACTTGACGGTTCTGCGTCATTCCGACAACTATCAACACTCGAACCCACAAGCACGCAAGACAAGCACTCCAAAGTCACACTTTCAGAGTGGAATATAGGCCTACTTGACGGCCTGAATCGATTGCACCAGGTCCCAGGACTTCAACTTGAATATTGGTGGAGTTGTGCACAACATAAGTCCAAACCGCAATGGTCGCACATGCTAGAGTGCAAGCAGCGCATGGTCAACCACCAACGTGGAGTTGTTAGAGTTGTTCCTGGAGGAGTTCAACATGTTTGTTCGATTGCAGGTGGTTGCAGAGCTCTAGCATCACTATCGGTCAAGTTTCATGCAACAATCATCAAGCGTCACCTACATGCAACCTTCTGACAACTATCAACACTCGAACCCACAAGCACGCAAGACAAGCACTCCAAAGTCACACTTTCAGAGTGGAATATAGGCCTACTTGACGGCCTGAATCGATTGCACCAGGTCCCAGGACTTCAACTTGAATATTGGTGGAGTTGTGCACAACATAAGTCCAAACCGCAATGGTCGCACATGCTAGAGTGCAAGCAGCGCATGGTCAACCACCAACGTGGAGTTGTTAGAGTTGTTCCTGGAGGAGTTCAACATGTTTGTTCGATTGCAGGTGGTTGCAGAGCTCTAGCATCACTATCGGTCAAGTTTCATGCAACATCATCCAACTTGACGGTTCTGCGTCATTCCGACAACTATCAACACTCGAACCCACAAGCACGCAAGACAAGCACTCCAAAGTCACACTTTCAGAGTGGAATATAGGCCTACTTGACGGCCTGAATCGATTGCACCAGGTCCCAGGACTTCAACTTGAATATTGGTGGAGTTGTGCACAACATAAGTCCAAACCGCAATGGTCGCACATGCTAGAGTGCAAGCAGCGCATGGTCAACCACCATCGTGGAGTTGTTAGAGTTGTTCCTGGAGGAGTTCAACATGTTTGTTCGATTGCAGGTGGTTGCAGAGCTCTAGCATCACTATCGGTCAAGTTTCATGCAACATCATCCAACTTGACGGTTCTGCGTCATTCCGACAACTATCAACACTCGAACCCACAAGCACGCAAGACAAGCACTCCAAAGTCACACTTTCAGAGTGGAATATAGGCCTACTTGACGGCCTGAATCGATTGCACCAGGTCCCAGGACTTCAACTTGAATATTGGTGGAGTTGTGCACAACATAAGTCCAAACCGCAATGGTCGCACATGCTAGAGTGCAAGCAGCGCATGGTCAACCACCAACGTGAGTTGTTAGAGTTGTTCCTGGAGGAGTTCAACATGTTTGTTCGATTGCAGGTGGTTGCAGAGCTCTAGCATCACTATCGGTCAAGTTTCATGCAACATATCACTTGAGCGTCACCTACATGCGTACCTTCTGACAACTATCAACACTCGAACCCACAAGCACGCAAGACAAGCACTCCAAAGTCACACTTTCAGAGTGGAATATAGGCCTACTTGACGGCCTGAATCGATTGCACCAGGTCCCAGGACTTCAACTTGAATATTGGTGGAGTTGTGCACAACATAAGTCCAAACCGCAATGGTCGCACATGCTAGAGTGCAAGCAGCGCATGGTCAACCACCAACGTGGAGTTGTTAGAGTTGTTCCTGGAGGAGTTCAACATGTTCGTTCGATTGCAGGTGGTTGCAGAGCTCTAGCATCACTATCGGTCAAGTTTCATGCAACATCATCCAACTTGACGGTTCTGCGTCATTCCGACAACTATCAACACTCGAACCCACAAGCACGCAAGACAAGCACTCCAAAGTCACACTTTCAGAGTGGAATATAGGCCTACTTGACGGCCTGAATCGATTGCACCAGGTCCCAGGACTTCAACTTGAATATTGGTGGAGTTGTGCACAACATAAGTCCAAACCGCAATGGTCGCACATGCTAGAGTGCAAGCAGCGCATGGTCAACCACCAACGTGGAGTTGTTAGAGTTGTTCCTGGAGGAGTTCAACATGTTTGTTCGATTGCAGGTGGTTGCAGAGCTCTAGCATCACTATCGGTCAAGTTTCATGCAACAATCATCAAGCGTCACCTACATGCGTACCTTCTGACAACTATCAACACTCGAACCCACAAGCACGCAAGACAAGCACTCCAAAGTCACACTTTCAGAGTGGAATATAGGCCTACTTGACGGCCTGAATCGATTGCACCAGGTCCCAGGACTTCAACTTGAATATTGGTGGAGTTGTGCACAACATAAGTCCAAACCGCAATGGTCGCACATGCTAGAGTGCAAGCAGCGCATGGTCAACCACCAACGTGGAGTTGTTAGAGTTGTTCCTGGAGGAGTTCAACATGTTTGTTCAATTGCAGGTGGTTGCAGAGCTCTAGCATCACTATCGGTCAAGTTTCATGCAACAATCATCGAGCGTCACCTACATGCGACCTTCTGACAACTATCAACTACTCGAACCCACAAGCACGCACGACAAGCACTCCAAAGTCACACTTTCAGAGTGGAATATAGGCCTACTTGACGGCCTGAATCGATTGCACCAGGTCCCAGGACTTCAACTTGAATATTGGTGGAGTTGTGCACAACATAAGTCCAAACCGCAATGGTCGCACATGCTAGAGTGCAAGCAGCGCATGGTCAACCACCAATCGTGGAGTTGTTAGAGTTGTTCCTGGAGGAGTTCAACATGTTCGTTCGATTGCAGGTGGTTGCAGAGCTCTAGCATCACTATCGGTCAAGTTTCATGCAACATCATCCAACTTGACGGTTCTGCGTCATTCCGACAACTATCAACACTCGAACCCACAAGCACGCACAACAAGCACTCAAAGTCACACTTTCAGAGTGGAATATAGGCCTACTTGACGGCCTGAATCGATTGCACCAGGTCCCAGGACTTCAACTTGAATATTGGTGGAGTTGTGCACAACATAAGTCCAAACCGCAATGGTCGCACATGCTAAAGTGCAAGCAGCGCATGGTCAACCACCAACGTGGAGTTGTTAGAGTTGTTCCTGGAGGAGTTCAACATGTTTGTTCGATTGCAGGTGGTTGCAGAGCTCTAGCATCACTATCGGTCAAGTTTCATGCAACAATATCAAGCGTCACCTACATGCAACCTTCTGACAACTATCAACACTCGAACCCACAAGCACGCAAGACAAGCACTCCAAAGTCACACTTTCAGAGTGGAATATAGGCCTACTTGACGGCCTAAATCGATTGCACCAGGTCCCAGGACTTCAACTTGAATATTGGTGGAGTTGTGCACAACATAAGTCCAAACCGCAATGGTCGCACATGCTAAAGTGCAAGCAGCGCATGGTCAACCACCAACGTGGAGTTGTTAGAGTTGTTCCTGGAGGAGTTCAACATGTTTGTTCGATTGCAGGTGGTTGCAGAGCTCTAGCATCACTATCGGTCAAGTTTCATGCAACATCATCCAACTTGACGGTTCTGCGTCATTCCGACAACTATCAACACTCGAACCCACAAGCACGCACGACAAGCACTCCAAAGTCACACTTTCAGAGTGGAATATAGGCCTACTTGACGGCCTGAATCGATTGCACCAGGTCCCAGGACTTCAACTTGAATATTGGTGGAGTTGTGCACAACATAAGTCCAAACCGCAATGGTCGCACATGCTAGAGTGCAAGCAGCGCATGGTCAACCACCAACGTGGAGTTGTTAGAGTTGTTCCTGGAGGAGTTCAACATGTTCGTTCGATTGCAGGTGGTTGCAGAGCTCTAGCATCACTATCGGTCAAGTTTCATGCAACATCATCCAACTTGACGGTTCTGCGTCATTCCGACAACTATCAACACTCGAACCCACAAGCACGCACAACAAGCACTCCAAAGTCACACTTTCAGAGTGGAATATAGGCCTACTTGACGGCCTGAATCGATTGCACCAGGTCCCAGGACTTCAACTTGAATATTGGTGGAGTTGTGCACAACATAAGTCCAAACCGCAATGGTCGCACATGCTAGAGTGCAAGCAGCGCATGGTCAACCACCACGTGAGTTGTTAGAGTTGTTCCTGGAGGAGTTCAACATGTTTGTTCGATTGCAGGTGGTTGCAGAGCTCTAGCATCACTATCGGTCAAGTTTCATGCAACAACATCGAGCGTCACCTACATGCGACCTTCCGACAACTATCAACACTCGAACCCACAAGCACGCACGACAAGCACTCCAAAGTCACACTTTCAGAGTGGAATATAGGCCTACTTGACGGCCTGAATCGATTGCACCAGGTCCCAGGACTTCAACTTGAATATTGGTGGAGTTGTGCACAACATAAGTCCAAACCGCAATGGTCGCACATGCTAGAGTGCAAGCAGCGCATGGTCAACCACCAACGTGGAGTTGTTAGAGTTGTTCCTGGAGGAGTTCAACATGTTTGTTCGATTGCAGGTGGTTGCAGAGCTCTAGCATCACTATCGGTCAAGTTTCATGCAACATCATCCAACTTGACGGTTCTGCGTCATTCCGACAACTATCAACACTCGAACCCACAAGCACGCACGACAAGCACTCCAAAGTCACACTTTCAGAGTGGAATATAGGCCTACTTGACGGCCTGAATCGATTGCACCAGGTCCCAGGACTTCAACTTGAATATTGGTGGAGTTGTGCACAACATAAGTCCAAACCGCAATGGTCGCACATGCTAGAGTGCAAGCAGCGCATGGTCAACCACCACGTGGAGTTGTTAGAGTTGTTCCTGGAGGAGTTCAACATGTTCGTTCGATTGCAGGTGGTTGCAGAGCTCTAGCATCACTATCGGTCAAGTTTCATGCAACATCATCCAACTTGACGGTTCTGCGTCATTCCGACAACTATCAACACTCGAACCCACAAGCACGCACAACAAGCACTCCAAAGTCACACTTTCAGAGTGGAATATAGGCCTACTTGACGGCCTGAATCGATTGCACCAGGTCCCAGGACTTCAACTTGAATATTGGTGGAGTTGTGCACAACATAAGTCCAAACCGCAATGGTCGCACATGCTAGAGTGCAAGCAGCGCATGGTCAACCACCCACGTGAAGTTGTTAGAGTTGTTCCTGGAGGAGTTCAACATGTTCGTTCAATTGCAGGTGGTTGCAGAGCTCTAGAATCACTATCGGTCAAGTTTCATGCAACAACATTGAGCGTCACCTACATGCGACCTTCTGACAACTATCAATACTCGAACCCACAAGCACGCACGACAAGCACTCCAAAGTCACACTTTCAGAGTGGAATATAGGCCTACTTGACGGCCTGAATCGATTGCACCAGGTCCCAGGACTTCAACTTGAATATTGGTGGAGTTGTGCACAACATAAGTCCAAACCGCAATGGTCGCACATGCTAGAGTGCAAGCAGCGCATGGTCAACCACCAACGTGGAGTTGTTAGAGTTGTTCCTGGAGGAGTTCAACATGTTCGTTCGATTGCAGGTGGTTGCAGAGCTCTAGCATCACTATCGGTCAAGTTTCATGCAACATCATCCAACTTGACGGTTCTGCGTCATTCCGACAACTATCAACACTCGAACCCACAAGCACGCACGACAAGCACTCCAAAGTCACACTTTCAGAGTGGAATATAGGCCTACTTGACGGCCTGAATCGATTGCACCAGGTCCCAGGACTTCAACTTGAATATTGGTGGAGTTGTGCACAACATAAGTCCAAACCGCAATGGTCGCACATGCTAGAGTGCAAGCAGCGCATGGTCAACCACCAACGTGGAGTTGTTAGAGTTGTTCCTGGAGGAGTTCAACATGTTTGTTCAATTGCAGGTGGTTGCAGAGCTCTAGCATCACTATCGGTCAAGTTTCATGCAACAACATCGAGCGTCACCTACATGTGACCTTCTGACAACTATCAATACTCGAACCCACAAGCACGCACAACAAGCACTCCAAAGTCACACTTTCAGAGTGGAATATAGGCCTACCTGACGGCCTAAATCTATTGCACCAGGTCCCAGGACTTCACCTTGAATATTGGTGGAGTTGTGCACAACATAAGTCCAAACCACAATGGTCGCACATGCTAGAGTGCAAGCAGCGCATGGTCAACCACCATCGTGGAGTTGTTAGAGTTGTTCCTGGAGGAGTTCAACATGTTCGTTCGATTGCAGGTGGTTGCAGAGCTCTAGCATCACTATCGGTCAAGTTTCATGCAACATCATCCAACTTGACGGTTCTGCGTCATTCCGACAACTATCAACACTCGAACCCACAAGCACGCACAACAAGCACTCTAAAGTCACACTTTCAGAGTGCAATATAGGCCTACTTGACGGCCTGAATCGATTGCACCAGGTCCCAGGACTTCACCTTGAATATTGGTGGAGTTGTGCACAACATAAGTCCAAACCGCAATGGTCGCACATGCCACAGTGCAAGCAGCACATGGTTAACCACCAACGTGGAGTTGTTAGAGTTGTTCCTGGAGGAGTTCAACATGTTTGTTCGATTGCAGGTGGTTGCAGAGCTCTAGCATCACTATCAGGTCAAGTTTCATGCAACAATATCAAGCGTCACCTATATGCAACCTTCTGAGAACTATCAACACTCGAACCCACAAGCACGCAAGACAAGCACTCTAAAGTCACACTTTCAGAGTGGAATATAGGCCTACTTGACGGCCTAAATCGATTGCACCAGGTCCCAGGACTTCAACATGAATATTGGTGGAGTTGTGCACAACATAAGTCCAAACCGCAATGGTCGCACATGCTAAAGTGCAAGCAGCACATGGTTAACCACCAACGTGGAGTCGTTAGAGTTGTTCCTGGAGGAGTTCAACATGTTTGTTCGATTGCAGGTGGTTGCAGAGCTCTAGCATCACTATCGGTCAAGTTTCATGCAACATCATCCAACTTGACGGTTCTGCGTCATTCCGACAACTATCAACACTCGAACCCACAAGCACGCACGACAAGCACTCCAAAGTCACACTTTCAGAGTGGAATATAGGCCTACTTGACGGCCTGAATCGATTGCACCAGGTCCCAGGACTTCACCTTGAATATTGGTGGAGTTGTGCACAACATAAGTCCAAACCGCAATGGTCGCACATGCTAGAGTGCAAGCAGCGCATGGTCAACCACCAACGTGGAGTTGTTAGAGTTGTTCCTGGAGGAGTTCAACATGTTCGTTCGATTGCAGGTGGTTGCAGAGCTCTAGCATCACTATCGGTCAAGTTTCATGCAACATCATCCAACTTGACGGTTCTGCGTCATTCCGACAACTATCAACACTCGAACCCACAAGCACGCACGACAAGCACTCCAAAGTCACACTTTCAGAGTGGAATATAGGCCTACTTGACGGCCTGAATCAATTGCACCAGGTCCCAGGACTTCACCTTGAATATTGGTGGAGTTGTGCACAACATAAGTCCAAACCACAATGGTCGCACATGCTAGAGTGCAAGCAGCGCATGGTCAACCACCATCGTGGAGTTGTTAGAGTTGTTCCTGGAGGAGTTCAACATGTTCGTTCGATTGCAGGTGGTAGCAGAGCTCTAGCATCACTATCGGTCAAGTTTCATGCAACATCATCCAACTTGACGGTTCTGCGTCATTCCGACAACTATCAACACTCGAACCCACAAGCACGCACAACAAGCACTCCAAAGTCACACTTTCAGAGTGGAATATAGGCCTACTTGACGGCCTGAATCGATTGCACCAGGTCCCAGGACTTCAACTTGAATATTGGTGGAGTTGTGCACAACATAAGTCCAAACCGCAATGGTCGCACATGCTAGAGTGCAAGCAGCGCATGGTCAACCACCCACGTGAAGTTGTTAGAGTTGTTCCTGGAGGAGTTCAACATGTTCGTTCAATTGCAGGTGGTTGCAGAGCTCTAGAATCACTATCGGTCAAGTTTCATGCAACAACATTGAGCGTCACCTACATGCGACCTTCTGACAACTATCAATACTCGAACCCACAAGCACGCACGACAAGCACTCCAAAGTCACACTTTCAGAGTGGAATATAGGCCTACTTGACGGCCTGAATCGATTGCACCAGGTCCCAGGACTTCAACTTGAATATTGGTGGAGTTGTGCACAACATAAGTCCAAACCGCAATGGTCGCACATGCTAGAGTGCAAGCAGCGCATGGTCAACCACCAACGTGGAGTTGTTAGAGTTGTTCCTGGAGGAGTTCAACATGTTCGTTCGATTGCAGGTGGTTGCAGAGCTCTAGCATCACTATCGGTCAAGTTTCATGCAACATCATCCAACTTGACGGTTCTGCGTCATTCCGACAACTATCAACACTCGAACCCACAAGCACGCACGACAAGCACTCCAAAGTCACACTTTCAGAGTGGAATATAGGCCTACTTGACGGCCTGAATCGATTGCACCAGGTCCCAGGACTTCAACTTGAATATTGGTGGAGTTGTGCACAACATAAGTCCAAACCGCAATGGTCGCACATGCTAGAGTGCAAGCAGCGCATGGTCAACCACCAACATGGAGTTGTTAGAGTTGTTCCTGGAGGAGTTCAACATGTTTGTTCAATTGCAGGTGGTTGCAGAGCTCTAGCATCACTATCGGTCAAGTTTCATGCAACAACATCGAGCGTCACCTACATGTGACCTTCTGACAACTATCAATACTCGAACCCACCAGCACGCACAACAAGCACTCCAAAGTCACACTTTCAGATTGGAATATAGGCCTACCTGACGGCCTAAATCTATTGCACCAGGTCCCAGGACTTCACCTTGAATATTGGTGGAGTTGTGCACAACATAAGTCCAAACCACAATGGTCGCACATGCTAGAGTGCAAGCAGCGCATGGTCAACCACCATCGTGGAGTTGTTAGAGTTGTTCCTGGAGGAGTTCAACATGTTCGTTCGATTGCAGGTGGTTGCAGAGCTCTAGCATCACTATCGGTCAAGTTTCATGCAACATCATCCAACTTGACGGTTCTGCGTCATTCCGACAACTATCAACACTCGAACCCACAAGCACGCACAACAAGCACTCTAAAGTCACACTTTCAGAGTGCAATATAGGCCTACTTGACGGCCTGAATCGATTGCACCAGGTCCCAGGACTTCACCTTGAATATTGGTGGAGTTGTGCACAACATAAGTCCAAACCGCAATGGTCGCACATGCCACAGTGCAAGCAGCACATGGTTAACCACCAACGTGGAGTTGTTAGAGTTGTTCCTGGAGGAGTTCAACATGTTTGTTCGATTGCAGGTGGTTGCAGAGCTCTAGCATCACTATCAGTCAAGTTTCATGCAACAATATCAAGCGTCACCTATATGCAACCTTCTGAGAACTATCAACACTCGAACCCACAAGCACGCAAGACAAGCACTCTAAAGTCACACTTTCAGAGTGGAATATAGGCCTACTTGACGGCCTAAATCGATTGCACCAGGTCCCAGGACTTCAACATGAATATTGGTGGAGTTGTGCACAACATAAGTCCAAACCGCAATGGTCGCACATGCAACAGTGCAAGCAGCACATGGTTAACCGCCAACGTGGAGTCGTTAGAGTTGTTCCTGGAGGAGTTCAACATGTTTGTTCGATTGCATGTGGTTGCAGAGCTCTAGCATCACTATCGGTCAAGTTTCATGCAACATCATCCAACTTGACGGTTCTGCGTCATTCCGACAACTATCAACACTCGAACCCACAAGCACGCACGACAAGCACTCCAAAGTCACACTTTCAGAGTGGAATATAGGCCTACTTGACGGCCTGAATCGATTGCACCAGGTCCCAGGACTTCACCTTGAATATTGGTGGAGTTGTGCACAACATAAGTCCAAACCGCAATGGTCGCACATGCTAGAGTGCAAGCAGCGCATGGTCAACCACCAACGTGGAGTTGTTAGAGTTGTTCCTGGAGGAGTTCAACATGTTCGTTCGATTGCAGGTGGTTGCAGAGCTCTAGCATCACTATCGGTCAAGTTTCATGCAACATCATCCAACTTGACGGTTCTGCGTCATTCCGACAACTATCAACACTCGAACCCACAAGCACGCACGACAAGCACTCCAAAGTCACACTTTCAGAGTGGAATATAGGCCTACTTGACGGCCTGAATCCATTGCACCAGGTCCCAGGACTTCACCTTGAATATTGGTGGAGTTGTGCACAACATAAGTCCAAACCACAATGGTCGCACATGCTAGAGTGCAAGCAGCGCATGGTCAACCACCATCGTGGAGTTGTTAGAGTTGTTCCTGGAGGAGTTCAACATGTTCGTTCGATTGCAGGTGGTAGCAGAGCTCTAGCATCACTATCGGTCAAGTTTCATGCAACATCATCCAACTTGACGGTTCTGCGTCATTCCGACAACTATCAACACTCGAACCCACAAGCACGCACAACAAGCACTCCAAAGTCACACTTTCAGAGTGGAATATAGGCCTACTTGACGGCCTGAATCGATTGCACCAGGTCCCAGGACTTCAACTTGAATATTGGTGGAGTTGTGCACAACATAAGTCCAAACCGCAATGGTCGCACATGCTAGAGTGCAAGCAGCGCATGGTCAACCACCCACGTGAAGTTGTTAGAGTTGTTCCTGGAGGAGTTCAACATGTTCGTTCAATTGCAGGTGGTTGCAGAGCTCTAGAATCACTATCGGTCAAGTTTCATGCAACAACATTGAGCGTCACCTACATGCGACCTTCTGACAACTATCAATACTCGAACCCACAAGCACGCACGACAAGCACTCCAAAGTCACACTTTCAGAGTGGAATATAGGCCTACTTGACGGCCTGAATCGATTGCACCAGGTCCCAGGACTTCAACTTGAATATTGGTGGAGTTGTGCACAACATAAGTCCAAACCGCAATGGTCGCACATGCTAGAGTGCAAGCAGCGCATGGTCAACCACCAACGTGGAGTTGTTAGAGTTGTTCCTGGAGGAGTTCAACATGTTCGTTCGATTGCAGGTGGTTGCAGAGCTCTAGCATCACTATCGGTCAAGTTTCATGCAACATCATCCAACTTGACGGTTCTGCGTCATTCCGACAACTATCAACACTCGAACCCACAAGCACGCACGACAAGCACTCCAAAGTCACACTTTCAGAGTGGAATATAGGCCTACTTGACGGCCTGAATCGATTGCACCAGGTCCCAGGACTTCAACTTGAATATTGGTGGAGTTGTGCACAACATAAGTCCAAACCGCAATGGTCGCACATGCTAGAGTGCAAGCAGCGCATGGTCAACCACCAACATGGAGTTGTTAGAGTTGTTCCTGGAGGAGTTCAACATGTTTGTTCAATTGCAGGTGGTTGCAGAGCTCTAGCATCACTATCGGTCAAGTTTCATGCAACAACATCGAGCGTCACCTACATGTGACCTTCTGACAACTATCAATACTCGAACCCACCAGCACGCACAACAAGCACTCCAAAGTCACACTTTCAGATTGGAATATAGGCCTACCTGACGGCCTAAATCTATTGCACCAGGTCCCAGGACTTCACCTTGAATATTGGTGGAGTTGTGCACAACATAAGTCCAAACCACAATGGTCGCACATGCTAGAGTGCAAGCAGCGCATGGTCAACCACCATCGTGGAGTTGTTAGAGTTGTTCCTGGAGGAGTTCAACATGTTCGTTCGATTGCAGGTGGTTGCAGAGCTCTAGCATCACTATCGGTCAAGTTTCATGCAACATCATCCAACTTGACGGTTCTGCGTCATTCCGACAACTATCAACACTCGAACCCACAAGCACGCACAACAAGCACTCTAAAGTCACACTTTCAGAGTGCAATATAGGCCTACTTGACGGCCTGAATCGATTGCACCAGGTCCCAGGACTTCACCTTGAATATTGGTGGAGTTGTGCACAACATAAGTCCAAACCGCAATGGTCGCACATGCCACAGTGCAAGCAGCACATGGTTAACCACCAACGTGGAGTTGTTAGAGTTGTTCCTGGAGGAGTTCAACATGTTTGTTCGATTGCAGGTGGTTGCAGAGCTCTAGCATCACTATCAGTCAAGTTTCATGCAACAATATCAAGCGTCACCTATATGCAACCTTCTGAGAACTATCAACACTCGAACCCACAAGCACGCAAGACAAGCACTCTAAAGTCACACTTTCAGAGTGGAATATAGGCCTACTTGACGGCCTAAATCGATTGCACCAGGTCCCAGGACTTCAACATGAATATTGGTGGAGTTGTGCACAACATAAGTCCAAACCGCAATGGTCGCACATGCAACAGTGCAAGCAGCACATGGTTAACCGCCAACGTGGAGTCGTTAGAGTTGTTCCTGGAGGAGTTCAACATGTTTGTTCGATTGCATGTGGTTGCAGAGCTCTAGCATCACTATCGGTCAAGTTTCATGCAACATCATCCAACTTGACGGTTCTGCGTCATTCCGACAACTATCAACACTCGAACCCACAAGCACGCACGACAAGCACTCCAAAGTCACACTTTCAGAGTGGAATATAGGCCTACTTGACGGCCTGAATCTATTGCACCAGGTCCCAGGACTTCACCTTGAATATTGGTGGAGTTGTGCACAACATAAGTCCAAACCACAATGGTCGCACATGCTAGAGTGCAAGCAGCGCATGGTCAACCACCATCGTGGAGTTGTTAGAGTTGTTCCTGGAGGAGTTCAACATGTTCGTTCGATTGCAGGTGGTAGCAGAGCTCTAGCATCACTATCGGTCAAGTTTCATGCAACATCATCCAACTTGACGGTTCTGCGTCATTCCGACAACTATCAACACTCGAACCCACAAGCACGCACAACAAGCACTCCAAAGTCACACTTTCAGAGTGGAATATAGGCCTACTTGACGGCCTGAATCGATTGCACCAGGTCCCAGGACTTCAACTTGAATATTGGTGGAGTTGTGCACAACATAAGTCCAAACCGCAATGGTCGCACATGCTAGAGTGCAAGCAGCGCATGGTCAACCACCCACGTGAAGTTGTTAGAGTTGTTCCTGGAGGAGTTCAACATGTTCGTTCGATTGCAGGTGGTTGCAGAGCTCTAGCATCACTATCGGTCAAGTTTCATGCAACAACATCGAGCGTCACCTACATGCATCCTTCATTTGAGTGGTGGCAAAGGTGTGGGGGAAAGTTTATAGTCTTTTGGTATGCAATTGGGTGATAGCAATTACATAGATACAAGTTCAGGGTAACAGATAGTCGATTTAGGCAGCTATGAAGTTGTCGGTGAGAGTTTGGAGTCAACTGATACCTATTTGAGTGGTGGCAAAGGCGTAGGAGTAAGTTTATTGTTTTCGAGTACCCAATTGGGTGATACCAATCACGTAGGTACAAGTTCAGGGTAACAGATGGTCGATCTGGGCAGCTGTGGAGGTGTTGGTGCAAGTTTAAAGTCAACTGATGCCCAATTAAGAGGTGGCAAAGACATGGGGGCAACTTCATGATCTTAAGGTGCCCAATTGGGTGATAGGAATCTGATAGGTACAAGTTCAGGGTAACAGATGGTCGATCTGGGTAGCTCTAAAGCTGTCGGTGCAAGTTTGGAGTCAACTGATGCCCAATTGAGAGGTGGCAATCTCATAGGTACAAGTTCTGGGTAACAGTATGTCGATCTAAGCAGCTGTAAAGCTGTCGGTGCAAGTTTGGAGTCAACTGATGCTCAATTGAGAGGTGGCAATCTGATAGGTACAAGTTCAGGGTAACAAATGGTCAATCTGGGCAGCTGTGAAGCTGTCGGTGCACGTTTGGAGTCAACTGATGCCCAATTGGGAGGTGGCAAAGCCATGGGGGCAACTTCATGATCTTCAGGTACCCAATTGGGTGATAGGAATCTGATAGGTACAAGTTCAGGGTAACAGATGGTCGATCTGGGCAGCTGTGAAGGTGTTGGTGCAAGTTTAAAGTCAACTGATGCCCAATTAAGAGTTGACAAAGACATGGGGGCAACTTCATGATCTTCAGGTGCCCAATTGGGTGATAGGAATCTGATAGGTACAAGTTCAAGGTAACAGATGGTCGATCTGGGCAGCTGTGAAGGTGTTGGTGCAAGTTTAAAGTCAACTGATGCCCAATTAAGAGGTGGCAAAGACATGGGGGAAACTTCATGATCTTCAGGTGCCCAATTGGGTGATAGGATTTTGATAGGTACAAGTTCAGGGTAACAGATGGTCGATCTGGGCAGCTGTAAAGCTGTTAGTGCAAATTTCAAGTCAACTAATGCCCATTTGAGAGGTGGCAAAGCCGTGGGAGCAACTTCATGATCTTTAGGTACCCAGTTGGGTAATAGGAATCTGATAGGTACAAGTTCAGGGTAACAGATGGTCGATCTGGGCAGCTGTAAAGCTGTTAGTGCAAATTTCAAGTCAACTAATGCCCATTTGAGAGGTGGCAAAGCCGTGGGAGCAACTTCATGATCTTTAGGTACCCAGTTGGGTAATAGGAATCTGATAGGTACAAGTTCAGGGTAACAGATGGTCGATCTGGGCAGCTGTGAAGGTGTTGGTGCAAGTTTAAAGTTAACTGATGCCCAATTAAGAGGTGGCAAAGACATGGGGGCAACTTCATGATCTTCAGGTGCCCAATTGGGTCATAGGAATCTGATAGGTACAAGTTCAGGGTAACAGATGGTCGATCTGGGCAGCTGTAAAGCTGTCGGTGCAAGTTTGGAGTCAACTGATGCCCAATTGAGAGGTGGCAATCTCATAGGTACAAGTTCTGGGTAACAGTATGTCGATCTGAGCAGCTGTAAAGCTGTCGGTGCAAGTTTGGAGTCAACTGATGCTCAATTAAGAGGTGGCAATCTGATTGGTTTAAGTTCAGGGTAACAAATGGTCAATCTGGGCAGCTGTGAAGCTGTCGGTGCACGTTTGGAGTCAACTGATGCCCAATTGGGAGGTGGCAAAGCCATGGGGGCAACTTCATGATCTTCAGGTACCCAATTGGGTGATAGGAATCTGATAGGTACAAGTTCAGGGTAACAGACGGTCAATCTGGGCAGCTGTAAAAGTGTTGATGTGAGTTTGGAGTCATTTGATGCCCATTTGAGTAGTGGCAAAGCCGTGGGTCAAGTTTATAGTCTTCTGGTACCCAATTGGGTGAAGGCAATCACATAGGTACAAGTTCATAGTCTGCTGGTACCCAATTGGCTGATAGCAAACTCACAGGTACAAGTTCAGGGTAACAGATGGTCGATCTTGGTAGCTGTAAAGCTGTCGGTGCAAGTTTAGAGTCAACTGATGCCCAATTGAGAGGTGGCAAAGCCGTGGGGGCAACTTCATAATCTTCAGGTACCCAATTGGGTGATAGGAATCTGATAGGTACAAGTTCAGGGTAACAGATGGTCGATCTGGGCAGCTGTAAAGCTGTTAGTGCAAGTTTCAAGTCAACTAATGCCCATTTGAGAGGTGGCAAAGCCGTGGGAGCAACTTCATGATCTTTAGGTACCCAGTTGGGTAATAGGAATCTGATAGGTACAAGTTCAGGGTAACAGATGGTCGATCTGGGCAGCTGTAAAGCTGTCGGTGCAAGTTTGGAGTCAACTGATGCCCAATTGAGAGGTGGCAATCTCATAGGTACAAGTTCTGGGTAACAGTATGTCGATCTGAGCAGCTGTAAAGCTGTCGGTGCAAGTTTGGAGTCAACTGATGCTCAATTAAGAGGTGGCAATCTGATTGGTTTAAGTTCAGGGTAACAAATGGTCAATCTGGGCAGCTGTGAAGCTGTCGGTGCACGTTTGGAGTCAACTGATGCCCAATTGGGAGGTGGCAAAGCCATGGGGGCAACTTCATGATCTTCAGGTACCCAATTGGGTGATAGGAATCTGATAGGTACAAGTTCAGGGTAACAGACGGTCAATCTGGGCAGCTGTAAAAGTGTTGATGTGAGTTTGGAGTCATTTGATGCCCATTTGAGTAGTGGCAAAGCCGTGGGTCAAGTTTATAGTCTTCTGGTACCCAATTGGGTAATAGCAATCACATAGGTACAAGTTCATAGTCTGCTGGTACCCAATTGGCTGATAGCAAACTCACAGGTACAAGTTCAGGGTAACAGATGGTCGATCTTGGTAGCTGTAAAGCTGTCGGTGCAAGTTTAGAGTCAACTGATGCCCAATTGAGAGGTGGCAAAGCCGTGGGGGCAACTTCATGATCTTCAGGTACCCAATTGGGTGATAGGAATCTGATAGGTACAAGTTCAGGGTAACAGATGGTCGATCTGGGCAGCTGTAAAGCTGTCGGTGCAAGTTTGGAGTCAACTGATGCCCAATTGAGAGGTGGCAATCTCATAGGTACAAGTTCTGGGTAACAGTATGTCGATCTGAGCAGCTGTAAAGCTGTCGGTGCAAGTTTGGAGTCAACTGATGCTCAATTAAGAGGTGGCAATCTGATTGGTTTAAGTTCAGGGTAACAAATGGTCAATCTGGGCAGCTGTGAAGCTGTCGGTGCACGTTTGGAGTCAACTGATGCCCAATTGGGAGGTGGCAAAGCCATGGGGGCAACTTCATGATCTTCAGGTACCCAATTGGGTGATAGGAATCTGATAGGTACAAGTTCAGGGTAACAGACGGTCAATCTGGGCAGCTGTAAAAGTGTTGATGTGAGTTTGGAGTCATTTGATGCCCATTTGAGTAGTGGCAAAGCCGTGGGTCAAGTTTATAGTCTTCTGGTACCCAATTGGGTGATAGCAATCACATAGGTACAAGTTCATAGTCTGCTGGTACCCAATTGGCTGATAGCAAACTCACAGGTACAAGTTCAGGGTAACAGATGGTCGATCTTGGTAGCTGTAAAGCTGTCGGTGCAAGTTTAGAGTCAACTGATGCCCAATTGAGAGGTGGCAAAGCCGTGGGGGCAACTTCATGATCTTCAGGTACCCAATTGGGTGATAGGAATCTGATAGGTACAAGTTCAGGGTAACAGATGGTCGATCTGGGCAGCTGTAAAGCTGTTAGTGCAAGTTTCAAGTCAACTAATGCCCATTTGAGAGGTGGCAAAGCCGTGGGAGCAACTTCATGATCTTTAGGTACCCAGTTGGGTAATAGGAATCTGATAGGTACAAGTTCAGGGTAACAGATGGTCGATCTGGGCAGCTGTGAAGGTGTTGGTGCAAGTTTAAAGTCAACTGATGCCCAATTAAGAGTTGACAAAGACATGGGGGCAACTTCATGATCTTCAGGTGCCCAATTGGGTGATAGGAATCTGATAGGTACAAGTTCACGGTAACAGATGGTCGATCTGGGCAGCTGTAAAGCTGTCGGTGCAAGTTTGGAGTCAACTGATGCTCAATTGAGAGGTGGCAATCTCATAGGTACAAGTTCTGGGTAACAGTATATCGATCTGAGCAGCTGTAAAGCTGTCGGTGCAAGTTTGGAGTCAACTGATGCTCAATTGAGAGGGGGCAATCTGATAGGTACAAGTTCAGGGTAACAAATGGTCAATCTGGGTAGCTGTGAAGCTCTCGGTGCCAGTTTGGAGTCAACTGATGCCCATTTGAGAGGTGGCAAAGCCGTGGGGGCAACTTCATGATCTTCAGGTGCCCAATTGGGTGATAGGAATCTGATAGGTACAAGTTCAGGATAACAGATGGTCGATCTGGGCAGCTGTAAAGCTGTCGGTGCAAGTTTGGAGTCAACTGATGCCCAATTGAGAGGTGGCAATCTCATAGGTACAAGTTCAGGGTAACAGATGGTCGATCTGGGCAGCTGTAAAGCTGTCGGTGCACGTTTGGAGTCAACTGATGCCCAATTGGGAGGTGGCAAAGCCATGGGGGCAACTTCATGATCTTTAGGTACCCAATTGGGTGATAGGAATTTGATAGGTACAAGTTCAGGGTAACAAATGGTCGATCTGGGCAGCTGTGAAGCTCTCGGTGCCAGTTTGGAGTCAACTGATGCCCAATTGAGAGGTGGCGATCTCATAGGTACAAGTTCTGGGTAACAGTATGTCGATCTGAGCAGCTGTAAAGCTGTCGGTGCAAGTTTGGAGTCAACTGATGCTCAATTGAGAGGTGGCAATCTGATAGGTACAAGTTCAGGGTAACAAATGGTCAATCTGGGCAGCTGTGAAGCTGTCGGTGCACGTTTGGAGTCAACTGATGCCTAATTGGGAGGTGGCAAAGCCATGGGGGCAACTTCATGATCTTCAGGTACCCAATTGGGTGATAGGAATCTGATAGGTACAAGTTCAGGGTAACAGATGGTCGATCTGGGCAGCTGTGAAGGTGTTGGTGCAAGTTTAAAGTCAACTGATGCCCAATTGAGAGGTGGCAATCTCATAGGTACAAGTTCTGGGTAACAGTTGGTCGATCTGAGCAGCTGTAAAGCTGTCGGTGCAAGTTTGGAGTCAACTGATGCTTAATTGAGAGGGGGCAATCTGATAGGTACAAGTTCAGGGTAACAAATGGTCAATCTGGGTAGCTGTGAAGCTCTCGGTGCCAGTTTGGAGTCAACTGATGCCCATTTGAGAGGTGGCAAAGCCGTGGGGGCAACTTCATGATCTTCAGGTGCCCAATTGGGTGATAGGAATCTGATAGGTACAAGTTCAGGATAACAGATGGTCGATCTGGGCAGCTGTAAAGCTGTCGGTGCAAGTTTGGAGTCAACTGATGCCCAATTGAGAGGTGGCAATCTCATAGGTACAAGTTCAGGGTAACAGATGGTCGATCTGGGCAGCTGTAAAGCTGTCGGTGCAAGTTTGGAGTCAACTGATGCCCAATTGAGAGGTGGCAATCTCATAGGTACAAGTTCAGGGTAACAGATGGTCGATCTGGGCAGCTGTAAAGCTGTCGGTGCACGTTTGGAGTCAACTGATGCCCAATTGGGAGGTGGCAAAGCCATGGGGGCAACTTCATGATCTTTAGGTACCCAATTGGGTGATAGGAATTTGATAGGTACAAGTTCAGGGTAACAAATGGTCGATCTGGGCAGCTGTGAAGCTCTCGGTGCCAGTTTGGAGTCAACTGATGCCCAATTGAGAGGTGGCGATCTCATAGGTACAAGTTCTGGGTAACAGTATGTCGATCTGAGCAGCTGTAAAGCTGTCGGTGCAAGTTTGGAGTCAACTGATGCTCAATTGAGAGGTGGCAATCTGATAGGTACAAGTTCAGGGTAACAAATGGTCAATCTGGGCAGCTGTGAAGCTGTCGGTGCACGTTTGGAGTCAACTGATGCCTAATTGGGAGGTGGCAAAGCCATGGGGGCAACTTCATGATCTTCAGGTACCCAATTGGGTGATAGGAATCTGATAGGTACAAGTTCAGGGTAACAGATGGTCGATCTGGGCAGCTGTGAAGGTGTTGGTGCAAGTTTAAAGTCAACTGATGCCCAATTGAGAGGTGGCAATCTCATAGGTACAAGTTCTGGGTAACAGTTGGTCGATCTGAGCAGCTGTAAAGCTGTCGGTGCAAGTTTGGAGTCAACTGATGCTCAATTGAGAGGGGGCAATCTGATAGGTACAAGTTCAGGGTAACAAATGGTCAATCTGGGTAGCTGTGAAGCTCTCGGTGCCAGTTTGGAGTCAACTGATGCCCATTTGAGAGGTGGCAAAGCCGTGGGGGCAACTTCATGATCTTCAGGTGCCCAATTGGGTGATAGGAATCTGATAGGTACAAGTTCAGGATAACAGATGGTCGATCTGGGCAGCTGTAAAGCTGTCGGTGCAAGTTTGGAGTCAACTGATGCCCAATTGAGAGGTGGCAATCTCATAGGTACAAGTTCAGGGTAACAGATGGTCGATCTGGGCAGCTGTAAAGCTGTCGGTGCATGTTTGGAGTCAACTGATGCCCAATTGGGAGGTGGCAAAGCCATGGGGGCAACTTCATGATCTTCAGGTACCCAATTGGGTGATAGGAATTTGATAGGTACAAGTTCAGGGTAACAAATGGTCGATCTGGGCAGCTGTGAAGCTCTCGGTGCCAGTTTGGAGTCAACTGATGCCCAATTGAGAGGTGGCGATCTCATAGGTACAAGTTCTGGGTAACAGTATGTCGATCTGAGCAGCTGTAAAGATGTCGGTGCAAGTTTGGAGTCAACTGATGCTCAATTGAGAGGTGGCAATCTGATAGGTACAAGTTCAGGGTAACAAATGGTCAATCTGGGCAGCTGTGAAGCTGTCGGTGCATGTTTGGAGTCAACTGATGCCCAATTAGGAGGTGGCAAAGCCATGGGGGCAACTTCATGATCTTCAGGTACCCAATTGGGTGATAGGAATGTGATAGGTACAAGTTCAGGGTAACAGATGGTCGATCTGGGCAGCTGTGAAGGTGTTGGTGCAAGTTTAAAGTCAACTGATGCCCAATTGAGAGCTGGCAATCTCATAGGTACAAGTTCTGGATAACAGTTGGTCGATCTGAGCAGCTGTAAAGCTGTCGGTGCAAGTTTGGAGTCAACTGATGCTCCATTGAGAGGTGGCAATCTGATAGGTACAAGTTCAGGGTAACAAATGGTCAATCTGGGCAGCTCTGAAGCTGTCGGTGCACGTTTGGAGTCAACTGATGCCCAATTGGGAGGTGGCAAAGCCATGGGGGCAACTTCATGATCTTCAGGTACCCAATTGGGTGATAGGAATCTGATAGGTACAAGTTCAGGGTAACAGATGGTCGATCTGGGCAGCTGTGAAGGTGTTGGTGCAAGTTTAAAGTCAACTGATGCCCAATTAAGAGGTGGCAAAGACATGGGGGCAACTTCATGATCTTCAGGTGCCCAATTGGGTGATAGGAATCTGATAGGTACAAGTTCAGGGTAACAGATGGTCGATCTGGGCAGCTGTAAAGCTGTCGGTGCAAGTTTGGAGTCAACTGATGCCCAATTGAGAGGTGGCAATCTCATAGGTACAAGTTCTGGGTAACAGTTGGTCGATCTGAGCAGCTGTAAAGCTGTCGGTGCAAGTTTGGAGTCAACTGATGCTCAATTGAGAGGTGGCAATCTGATAGGTACAAGTTCAGGGTAACAAATGGTCAATCTGGGCAGCTGTGAAGCTGTCGGTGCACGTTTGGAGTCAACTGATGCCCAATTGGGAGGTGGCAAAGCCATGGGGGCAACTTCATGATCTTCAGGTACCCAATTGGGTGATAGGAATTTGATAGGTACAAGTTCAGGGTAACAAATGGTCGATCTGGGCAGCTGTGAAGCTCTCGGTGCCAGTTTGGAGTCAACTGATGCCCATTTGAGAGGTGGCAATCTCATAGGTACAAGTTCTGGGTAACAGTTGGTCGATCTGAGCAGCTGTAAAGCTGTCGGTGCAAGTTTGGAGTCAACTGATGCTCAATTGAGAGGTGGCAATCTGATAGGTACAAGTTCAGGGTAACAAATGGTCAATCTGGGCAGCTGTGAAGCTGTCGGTGCACGTTTGGAGTCAACTGATGCCCAATTGGGAGGTGGCAAAGCCATGGGGGCAACTTCATGATCTTCAGGTACCCAATTGGGTGATAGGAATTTGATAGGTACAAGTTCAGGGTAACAAATGGTCGATCTGGGCAGCTGTGAAGCTCTCGGTGCCAGTTTGGAGTCAACTGATGCCCATTTGAGAGGTGGCAATCTCATAGGTACAAGTTCTGGGTAACAGTTGGTCGATCTGAGCAGCTGTAAAGCTGTCGGTGCAAGTTTGGAGTCAACTGATGCTCAATTGAGAGGTGGCAATCTGATAGGTACAAGTTCAGGGTAACAAATGGTCAATCTGGGCAGCTGTGAAGCTGTCGGTGCACGTTTGGAGTCAACTGATGCCCAATTGGGAGGTGGCAAAGCCATGGGGGCAACTTCATGATCTTCAGGTACCCAATTGGGTGATAGGAATTTGATAGGTACAAGTTCAGGGTAACAAATGGTCGATCTGGGCAGCTGTGAAGCTCTCGGTGCCAGTTTGGAGTCAACTGATGCCCATTTGAGAGGTGGCAAAGCCGTGGGGGCAACTTCATGATCTTCAGGTACCCAATTGGGTGATAGGAATTTGATAGGTACAAGTTCAGGGTAACAGATGGTCGATCTGGGCAGCTGTGAAGGTGTTGGTGCAAGTTTAAAGTCAACTGATGCCCAATTAAGAGGTGGCAAAGACATGGGGGCAACTTCATGATCTTCAGGTACCCAATTGGGTAATAGGAATCTGATAGGTACAAGTTCAGGGTAACAGATGGTCGATCTGGGCAGCTGTAAAGCTGTTAGTGCAAGTTTCAAGTTAACTAATGCCCATTTGAGAGGTGGCAATCTCATAGGTACAAGTTCTGGGTAACAGTTGGTCGATCTGAGCAGCTGTAAAGCTGTCGGTGCAAGTTTGGAGTCAACTGATGCTCAATTGAGAGGTGGCAATCTGATAGGTACAAGTTCAGAGTAACAAATGGTCAATCTGGGCAGCTGTGAAGCTGTCGGTGCACGTTTGGAGTCAACTGATGCCCAATTGGGAGGTGGCAAAGCCGTGGGGGCAACTTCATGATCTTTAGGTACCCAATTGGGTGATAGGAATCTGATAGGTACAAGTTCAGGGTAACAGATGGTCGATCTGGGCAGCTGTGAAGGTGTTGGTGCAAGTTTAAAGTCAACTGATGCCCAATTAAGAGGTGGCAAAGACATGGGGGCAACTTCATGATCTTCAGGTGCCCAATTGGGTGATAGGAATCTGATAGGTACAAGTTCAGGGTAACAGATGGTCGATCTGGGCAGCTGTAAAGCTGTCGGTGCAAGTTTGGAGTCAACTGATGCCCAATTGAGAGGTGGCAATCTCATAGGTACAAGTTCTGGGTAACAGTTGGTCGATCTGAGCAGCTGTAAAGCTGTCGGTGCAAGTTTGGAGTCAACTGATGCTCAATTGAGAGGTGGCAATCTTATAAGTACAAGTTCAGGGTAACAAATGGTCAATCTGGGCAGCTGTGAAGCTGTCGGTGCACGTTTGGAGTCAACTGATGCCCAATTGGGAGGTGGCAAAGCCATGTGGGCAACTTCATGATCTTCAGGTACCCAATTGGGTGATAGGAATTTGATAGGTACAAGTTCAGGGTAACAAATGGTCGATCTGGGCAGCTGTAAAGCTGTTAGTGCAAGTTTCAAGTCAACTAATGCGCATTTGAGAGGTGGCAAAGACATGGGGGCAACTTCATGATCTTCAGGTGCCCAATTGGGTGATAGGAATCTGATAGGTACAAGTTCAGGGTAACAGATGGTCGATCTGGGCAGCTGTAAAGCTGTCGGTGCAAGTTTAGAGTCAACTGATGCCCAATTGAGAGGTGGCAATCTCATAGGTACAAGTTCTGGGTAACAGTTGGTCGATCTGAGCAGCTGTAAAGCTGTCGGTGCAAGTTTGGAGTCAACTGATGCTCAATTGAGAGGTGGCAATCTGATAGGTACAAGTTCAGGGTAACAAATGGTCAATCTGGGCAGCTGTGAAGCTGTCGGTGCACGTTTGGAGTCAACTGATGCCCAATTGGGAGGTGGCAAAGCCATGGGGGCAACTTCATGATCTTCAGGTACCCAATTGGGTGATAGGAATTTGATAGGTACAAGTTCAGGGTAACAAATGGTCGATCTGGGCAGCTGTGAAGCTCTCGGTGCCAGTTTGGAGTCAACTGATGCCCATTTGAGAGGTGGCAATCTCATAGGTACAAGTTCTGGGTAACAGTTGGTCGATCTGAGCAGCTGTAAAGCTGTCGGTGCAAGTTTGGAGTCAACTGATGCTCAATTGAGAGGTGGCAATCTGATAGGTACAAGTTCAGGGTAACAAATGGTCAATCTGGGCAGCTGTGAAGCTGTTGGTGCACGTTTGGAGTCAACTTATGCCCAATTGGGAGGTGGCAAAGCCATGGGGGCAACTTCATGATCTTCAGGTACCCAATTGGGTGATAGGAATCTGATAGGTACAAGTTCAGGGTAACAGATGGTCGATCTGGGCAGCTGTGAAGGTGTTGGTGCAAGTTTGGAGTCAACTGATGCCCAATTGAGAGGTGGCAATCTCATAGGTACAAGTTCTGGGTAACAGTTGGTCGATCTGAGCAGCTGTAAAGCTGTCGGTGCAAGTTTGGAGTCAACTGATGCTCAATTGAGAGGTGGCAATCTGATAGGTACAAGTTCAGGGTAACAAATGGTCAATCTGGGCAGCTGTGAAGCTGTCGGTGCATGTTTGGAGTCAACTGATGCCCAATTGGGAGGTGGCAAAGCCATGGGGGCAACTTCATGATCTTCAGGTACCCAATTGGGTGATAGGAATCTGATAGGTACAAGTTCAGGGTAACAGATGGTCGATCTGGGCAGCTGTGAAGGTGTTGGTGCAAGTTTAAAGTCAACTGATGCCCAATTAAGAGGTGGCAAAGACATGGGGGCAACTTCATGATCTTCAGGTGCCCAATTGGGTGATAGGAATCTGATAGGTACAAGTTCAGGGTAACAGATGGTCGATCTGGGCAGCTGTAAAGCTGTCGGTGCACGTTTGGAGTCAACTGATGCCCAATTGGGAGGTGGCAAAGCCATGGGGGCAACTTCATGATCTTCAGGTACCCAATTGGGTGATAGGAATCTGATAGGTACAAGTTCAGGGTAACAGATGGTCGATCTGGGCAGCTGTGAAGGTGTTGGTGCAAGTTTAAAGTCAACTGATGCCCAATTAAGAGGTGGCAAAGACATGGGGGCAACTTCATGATCTTCAGGTGCCCAATTGGGTGATAGGAATCTGATAGGTACAAGTTCAGGGTAACAGATGGTCGATCTGGGCAGCTGTAAAGCTGTCGGTGCAAGTTTAGAGTCAACTGATGCCCAATTGAGAGGTGGCAATCTCATAGGTACAAGTTCTGGGTAACAGTTGGTCGATCTGAGCAGCTGTAAAGCTGTCGGTGCAAGTTTGGAGTGAACTGTTGCTCAATCGAGAGGTGGCAATCTGATAGGTACAAGTTCAGGGTAACAAATAGTCAATCTGGGCAGCTGTGAAGCTGTCGGTGCACGTTTGGAGTCAACTGATGCCCAATTGGGAGGTGGCAAAGCCATGGGGGCAACTTCATGATCTTCAGGTACCCAATTGGGTGATAGGAATCTGATAGGTACAAGTTCAGGTTAACAGATGGTCGATTTGGGCAGCTGTGAAGCTGTCGGTGCAAGTTTGGAGTCAACTGATGCCCAATTGGGAGGTGGCAAAGCCATGGGGGCAACTTCATAATCTTCAGGTACCCAATTGGGTGATAGGAATCTGATAGGTACAAGTTCAGGGTAACAGATGGTCGATCTGGGCAGCTGTGAAGGTGTTGGTGCAAGTTTAAAGTCAACTGATGCCCAATTAAGAGGTGGCAAAGACATGGGGGCAACTTCATGATCTTCAGGTACCCAATTGGGTGATAGGAATCTGATAGGTACAAGTTCAGGGTAACAGATCGTTGATCTGGGCAACTGTGAAGGTGTCGGTGCAAGTTTGGAATCAACTAATGCCCAATTGGGTGATGCAATCTCATAGGTACAAGTTCAGGATAACAGATGGTCGCTTTGGGCAGTTGTGAAGGTGTCGGTGCAAGTTTGGACTCAACCGATGCCCATTTGAGTGGTGGCAAAGGTGTGGGGGCAAGTTTATAGTCTTTTGGTACCCAAATGGGTCAGAGCAATCTCATAGGTACAAGTTCAGAGTAACAGATGGTCGATTTGGGCAGCTGTGAAGGTGTCGGTGCAAGTTTGGAATCAACTGATGCCCAATTGGGTGATGCAATCTCATGGGTACAAGTTCCGGGTAACAGATGGTCGATTTGGGCAGCTGTGAAGCTGTCGGTGCAAGTTTGGAGTCAACTGATGCCCAATTGGGAGGTGGCAAAGCCATGGGGGCAACTTCATAATCTTCAGGTACCCAATTGGGTGATAGGAATCTGATAGGTACAAGTTCAGGGTAACAGATGGTCGATCTGGGCAGCTGTAAAGCTGTCGGTGCAAGTTTGGAGTCAACTGATGCTCAATTGAGAGGTGGCAATCTGATAGGTACAAGTTCAGGGTAACAAATGGTCAATCTGGGCAGCTGTGAAGCTGTCGGTGCACGTTTGGAATCAACTGATGCCCATTTGAGAGGTGGCAAAGCCGTGGGGGCAACTTCATAATCTTCAGGTACCCAATTGGGTGATAGGAATCTGATAGGTACAAGTTCAGGGTAACAGATGGTTGATCTGGGCAACTGTGAAGGTGTCGGTGCAAGTTTGGAATCAACTAATGCCCAATTGGGTGATGCAATCTCATGGGTACAAGTTCAGGGTAACAGATGGTCGATTTGGGCAGCTGTGAAGGTGTCGGTGCAAGTTTGGAATCAACTGATGCCCATTTGAGTGGTGGCAAAGGTGTGGGGGCAAGTTTATAGTCTTTTGGTACCCAAATGGGTCAGAGCAATCTCATAGGTACAAGTTCAGAGTAACAGATGGTCGATTTGGGCAGCTGTGAAGGTGTCGGTGCAAGTTTGGAATCAACTGATGCCCAATTGGGTGATGCAATCTCATAGGTACAAGTTCAGGGTAACAGATGGTCGATTTGGGCAGCTGTGAAGGTGTCGGTGCAAGTTTGGCATCAACTGATGCCCAATTGGGTGATGCAATCTCATAGGTACAAGTTCAGGGTAACAGATGGTCGCTTTGGGCAGTTGTGAAGGTGTCGGTGCAAGTTTGGAGTCAACTGATGCCCATTTGAGTGGTGGCAAAGGTGTGGGGGCAAGTTTATAGTCTTTTGGTACCCAAATGGGTCATAGCAATCTTATAGGTACAAGTTCAGGGTAACAGATGGTCGATTTGGGCAGCTGTGAAGGTGTCGGTGCAAGTTTGGAATCAACTGATGCCCAATTGGGTGATGCAATCTCATGGGTACAAGTTCAGGGTAACAGATGGTCGATTTGGGCAGCTGTGAAGGTGTCGGTGCAAGTTTGGAATCAACTGATGCCCAATTGGGTGATGCAATCTCATGGGTACAAGTTCAGGGTAACAGATGGTCGATCTGGGCAGCTGTAAAGCTGTCGGTGCAAGTTTGGAGTAAACTGATGCTCAATTGAGAGGTGGCAATCTGATAGGTACAAGTTCAGGGTAACAAATGGTCAATCTGGGCAGCTGTGAAGCTGTCGGTGCACGTTTGGAGTCAACTGATGCCCATTTGAGAGGTGGCAAAGCCGTGGGGGCAACTTCATAATTCTTAGGTACCCAATTGGGTGATAGGAATCTGATAGGTACAAGTTCAGGGTAACAGATGGTCGATCTGGGCAGCTGTAAAGCTGTCGGTGCAAGTTTGGAGTCAACTGATGCTCAATTGAGAGGTGGCAATCTGATAGGTACAAGTTCAGGGTAACAGATGGTCGATCTGGGCAGCTGTGAAGGTGTTGGTGCAAGTTTAAAGTCAACTGATGCCCAATTAAGAGGTGGCAAAGACATGGGGGCAACTTCATGATCTTCAGGTACCCAATTGGGTGATAGGAATCTGATAGGTACAAGTTCAGGGCAACAGATCGTTGATCTGGGCAACTGTGAAGGTGTCGGTGCAAGTTTGGAATCAACTAATGCCCAATTGGGTGATGCAATCTCATAGGTACAAGTTCAGGATAACAGATGGTCGCTTTGGGCAGTTGTGAAGGTGTCGGTGCAAGTTTGGACTCAACCGATGCCCATTTGAGTGGTGGCAAAGGTGTGGGGGCAAGTTTATAGTCTTTTGGTACCCAAATGGGTCAGAGCAATCTCATAGGTACAAGTTCAGAGTAACAGATGGTCGATTTGGGCAGCTGTGAAGGTGTCGGTGCAAGTTTGGAATCAACTGATGCCCAATTGGGTGATGCAATCTCATGGGTACAAGTTCCGGGTAACAGATGGTCGATTTGGGCAGCTGTGAAGCTGTCGGTGCAAGTTTGGAGTCAACTGATGCCCAATTGGGAGGTGGCAAAGCCATGGGGGCAACTTCATAATCTTCAGGTACCCAATTGGGTGATAGGAATCTGATAGGTACAAGTTCAGGGTAACAGATGGTCGATCTGGGCAGCTGTAAAGCTGTCGGTGCAAGTTTGGAGTCAACTGATGCTCAATTGAGAGGTGGCAATCTGATAGGTACAAGTTCAGGGTAACAAATGGTCAATCTGGGCAGCTGTGAAGCTGTCGGTGCACGTTTGGAGTCAACTGATGCCCATTTGAGAGGTGGCAAAGCCGTGGGGGCAACTTCATAATCTTCAGGTACCCAATTGGGTGATAGGAATCTGATAGGTACAAGTTCAGGGTAACAGATGGTTGATCTGGGCAACTGTGAAGGTGTCGGTGCAAGTTTGGAATCAACTAATGCCCAATTGGGTGATGCAATCTCATGGGTACAAGTTCAGGGTAACAGATGGTCGATTTGGGCAGCTGTGAAGGTGTCGGTGCAAGTTTGGAATCAACTGATGCCCATTTGAGTGGTGGCAAAGGTGTGGGGGCAAGTTTATAGTCTTTTGGTACCCAAATGGGTCAGAGCAATCTCATAGGTACAAGTTCAGAGTAACAGATGGTCGATTTGGGCAGCTGTGAAGGTGTCGGTGCAAGTTTGGAATCAACTGATGCCCAATTGGGTGATGCAATCTCATAGGTACAAGTTCAGGGTAACAGATGGTCGATTTGGGCAGCTGTGAAGGTGTCGGTGCAAGTTTGGCATCAACTGATGCCCAATTGGGTGATGCAATCTCATAGGTACAAGTTCAGGGTAACAGATGGTCGCTTTGGGCAGTTGTGAAGGTGTCGGTGCAAGTTTGGAGTCAACTGATGCCCATTTGAGTGGTGGCAAAGGTGTGGGGGCAAGTTTATAGTCTTTTGGTACCCAAATGGGTCATAGCAATCTTATAGGTACAAGTTCAGGGTAACAGATGGTCGATTTGGGCAGCTGTGAAGGTGTCGGTGCAAGTTTGGAATCAACTGATGCCCAATTGGGTGATGCAATCTCATAGGTACAAGTTCAGGGTAACAGATGGTCGATTTGGGCAGCTGTGAAGGTGTCGGTGCAAGTTTGGCATCAACTGATGCCCAATTGGGTGATGCAATCTCATAGGTACAAGTTCAGGGTAACAGATGGTCGCTTTGGGCAGTTGTGAAGGTGTCGGTGCAAGTTTGGAGTCAACTGATGCCCATTTGAGTGGTGGCAAAGGTGTGGGGGCAAGTTTATAGTCTTTTGGTACCCAAATGGGTCATAGCAATCTTATAGGTACAAGTTCAGGGTAACAGATGGTCGATTTGGGCAGCTGTGAAGGTGTCGGTGCAAGTTTGGAATCAACTGATGCCCAATTGGGTGATGCAATCTCATGGGTACAAGTTCAGGGTAACAGATGGTCGATTTGGGCAGCTGTGAAGGTGTCGGTGCAAGTTTGGAATCAACTGATGCCCAATTGGGTGATGCAATCTCATGGGTACAAGTTCAGGGTAACAGATGGTCGATCTGGGCAGCTGTAAAGCTGTCGGTGCAAGTTTGGAGTAAACTGATGCTCAATTGAGAGGTGGCAATCTGATAGGTACAAGTTCAGGGTAACAAATGGTCAATCTGGGCAGCTGTGAAGCTGTCGGTGCACGTTTGGAGTCAACTGATGCCCATTTGAGAGGTGGCAAAGCCGTGGGGGCAACTTCATAATTCTTAGGTACCCAATTGGGTGATAGGAATCTGATAGGTACAAGTTCAGGGTAACAGATGGTCGATCTGGGCAGCTGTAAAGCTGTCGGTGCAAGTTTGGAGTCAACTGATGCTCAATTGAGAGGTGGCAATCTGATAGGTACAAGTTCAGGGTAACAAATGGTCAATCTGGGCAGCTGTGAAGCTGTCGGTGCATGTTTGGAGTCAACTGATGCCTAATTGGGAGGTGGCAAAGCCATGGAGGCAACTTCATAATATTTAGCTACCCAATTGGGTGATAGGAATCTGATAGGTACAAGTTGAGGGTAACAGATGGTCGATCTGGGCAGCTGTAAAGCTGTCGGTGCAAGTTTGGAGTCAACTGATGCTCAATTGAGAGGTGGCAATCTGATAGGTACAAGTTCAGGGTAACAAATGGTCAATCTGGGCA
The DNA here is from genome assembly GCA_024516245.1 of Peziza echinospora. Lineage (NCBI taxonomy): Eukaryota > Fungi > Ascomycota > Pezizomycetes > Pezizales > Pezizaceae > Peziza > Peziza echinospora. The sequence continues at coordinate 54,444 of JAJLQT010000080.1, read as the reverse complement.
GCTGTGAAGCTGTCGGTGCAAGTTTGGAGTCAACTGATGCTCAATTGAGAGGTGGCAAAGCCGTGGGGGCAACTTCATGATCTTCAGGTACCCAATTGGGTAATAGGAATCTGATAGGTACAAGTTCAGGGTAACAGATGGTCGATCTGGGCAGCGGTGTAGCTGTCGGTGCAAGTTTGGAGTCAACTTACACCCAATTGAGAGGTGGCAAAGCCGTAGGGGCAACTTCATGATCTTCAGGTACCCAATTGAGTAATAGGAATCTGATAGGTACAAGTTGAGGGTAACAGATGGTCGATCTGGGCAGCTGTAAAGCTGTCGGTGCAAGTTTGGAGTCAACTGATGCTCAATTGAGAGGTGGCAATCTGATAGGTACAAGTTCAGGGTAACAAATGGTCAATCTGGGCAGCTGTGAAGCTGTCGGTGCAAGTTTGGAGTCAACTGATGCTCAATTGAGAGGTGGCAAAGCCGTGGGGGCAACTTCATGATCTTCAGGTACCCAATTGGGTAATAGGAATCTGATAGGTACAAGTTCAGGGTAACAGATGGTCGATCTGGGCAGCGGTGTAGCTGTCGGTGCAAGTTTGGAGTCAACTTACACCCAATTGAGAGGTGGCAAAGCCGTAGGGGCAACTTCATGATCTTCAGGTACCCAATTGAGTAATAGGAATCTGATAGGTACAAGTGCAAGGTAACAGATGGTCGATCTGGGCAGCTGTGAAAGTGTTAGTGCAAGTTTGGAGTCAACTGATGCCCAATTGAGAGGTGGCAATCTCATAGGTACATGTTCTGGGTAACAGTTGGTCGATCTGAGCAGCTGTGTAGCTGTCGGTGCAAGTTTGGAGTCAACTTACACCCAATTGAGAGGTGGCAAAGCCATGGGGGCAACTTCATGATCTTCAGGTACCCAATTAGGTAATAGGAATCTGATAGGTACAAGTTCAAGGTAACAGATGGTCGATCTGGGCAGCTGTGAAGGTGTTGGTGCAAGTTTGGAGTCAACTGATGCCCAATTGAGAGATGGCAAAGCCGTGGGGGTAACTTCATGATCTGCAGGTGCCCAATTGGGTGATAGGAATCTGATAGGTACAAGTTCAGGGTAACAGATCATGGATCTGGGCAGCTGTAAAGCTGTCGGTGCAAGTTTGGAGTCAACTGAAGCCCATTTGAGAGGTGGCAAAGCCATGGGGGCAACTTCATGATCTTCAAGTACCCAATTGGGTAATAGGAATCTGATAGGTACAAGTTCAGGGTAACAGATGGTCGATCTGGGCAGCGGTGTAGCTGTCGGTGCAAGTTTGGAGTCAACTGAAGCCCATTTGAGAGGTGGCAAAGCCATGGGGGCAACTTCATGATCTTCAGGTACCCAATTGGGTAATAGGAATCTGATAGGTACAAGTTCAGGGTAACAGATGGTCGATCTGGGCAGCGGTGTAGCTGTCGGTGCAAGTTTGGAGTCAACTTACACCCAATTGAAAGGTGGCAAAGCCGTAGGGGCAACTTCATGATCTTCAGGTACCCAATTGAGTAATAGGAATCTGATAGGTACAAGTGCAAGGTAACAGATGGTCGATCTGGGCAGCTGTAAAAGTGTTAGTGCAAGTTTGGAGTCAACTAATGCCCAATTGAGAGATAGCAAAGCCGTGGGGGTAACTTCATGATCTTCAGGTGCCCAATTGGGTGATAGGAATCTGATAGGTACAAGTTTAGGGTAACAGATGGTCGATCTGGGCAGCTGTAAAGCTGTCGGTGCAAGTTTGGAGTCAACTGATGCCCAATTGAGAGGTGGCAATCTCATAGGTACATGTTCTGGGTAACAGTTGGTCGATCTGAGCAGCTGTGTAGCTGTCGGTGCAAGTTTGGAGTCAACTGATGCCCAATTGAGAGATGGCAAAGCCGTGGGGGTAACTTCATGATCTGCAGGTGCCCAATTGGGTGATAGGAATCTGATAGGTACAAGTTCAGGGTAACAGATGGTCGATCTGGGCAGCTGTGTAGCTGTCGGTGCAAGTTTGGAGTCAACTTACACCCAATTGAGAGGTGGCAAAGCCGTGGGGGCAACTTCATGATCTTCAGGTACCCAATTAGGTAATAGGAATCTGATAGGTACAAGTGCAAGGTAACAGATGGTCGATCTGGGCAGCGGTGTAGCTGTCGGTGCAAGTTTGGAGTCAACTGAAGCCCATTTGAGAGGTGGCAAAGCCATGGGGGCAACTTCATGATCTTCAGGTACCCAATTGGGTAATAGGAATCTGATAGGTACAAGTTCAGGGTAACAGATGGTCGATCTGGGCAGCGGTGTAGCTGTCGGTGCAAGTTTGGAGTCAACTTACACCCAATTGAGAGGTGGCAAAGCCGTAGGGGCAACTTCATGATCTTCAGGTACCCAATTGAGTAATAGGAATCTGATAGGTACAAGTGCAAGGTAACAGATGGTCGATCTGGGCAGCTGTAAAAGTGTTAGTGCAAGTTTGGAGTCAACTAATGCCCAATTGAGAGATGGCAAAGCCGTGGGGGTAACTTCATGATCTTCAGGTGCCCAATTGGGTGATAGGAATCTGATAGGTACAAGTTTAGGGTAACAGATGGTCGATCTGGGCAGCTGTAAAGCTGTCGGTGCAAGTTTGGAGTCAACTGATGCCCAATTGAGAGGTGGCAATCTCATAGGTACATGTTCTGGGTAACAGTTGGTCGATCTGAGCAGCTGTGTAGCTGTCGGTGCAAGTTTGGAGTCAACTGATGCCCAATTGAGAGATGGCAAAGCCGTGGGGGTAACTTCATGATCTGCAGGTGCCCAATTGGGTGATAGGAATCTGATAGGTACAAGTTCAGGGTAACAGATGGTCGATCTGGGCAGCTGTGTAGCTGTCGGTGCAAGTTTGGAGTCAACTTACACCCAATTGAGAGGTGGCAAAGCCGTGGGGGCAACTTCATGATCTTCAGGTACCCAATTAGGTAATAGGAATCTGATAGGTACAAGTGCAAGGTAACAGATGGTCGATCTGGGCAGCTGTGAAAGTGTTAGTGCAAGTTTGGAGTCAACTAATGCCCAATTGAGAGATGGCAAAGCCGTGGGGGTAACTTCATGATCTTCAGGTGCCCAATTGGGTGATAGGAATCTGATAGGTACAAGTTCAGGGTAACAGATGGTCGATCTGGGCAGCTGTAAAGCTGTCGGTGCAAGTTTGGAGTCAACTGATGCCCAATTGAGAGGTAGCAATCTCATAGGTACAAGTTCTGGGTAACAGTTGGTCGATCTGAGCAGCTGTGTAGCTGTCGGTGCAAGTTTGGAGTCAACTGATGCCCAATTGAGAGATGGCAAAGCCGTGGGGGTAACTTCATGATCTGCAGGTGCCCAATTGGGTGATAGGAATCTGATAGGTACAAGTTCAAGGTAACAGATGGTCGATCTGGGCAGCTGTGAAGGTGTTGGTGCAAGTTTGGAGTCAACTGATGCCCAATTGAGAGATGGCAAAGCCGTGGGGGTAACTTCATGATCTGCAGGTGCCCAATTGGGTGATAGGAATCTGATAGGTACAAGTTCAGGGTAACAGATCATGGATCTGGGCAGCTGTAAAGCTGTCGGTGCAAGTTTGGAGTCAACTGAAGCCCATTTGAGAGGTGGCAAAGCCATGGGGGCAACTTCATGATCTTCAGGTACCCAATTGGGTAATAGGAATCTGATAGGTACAAGTTCAGGGTAACAGATGGTCGATCTGGGCAGCGGTGTAGCTGTCGGTGCAAGTTTGGAGTCAACTGAAGCCCATTTGAGAGGTGGCAAAGCCATGGGGGCAACTTCATGATCTTCAGGTACCCAATTGGGTAATAGGAATCTGATAGGTACAAGTTCAGGGTAACAGATGGTCGATCTGGGCAGCGGTGTAGCTGTCGGTGCAAGTTTGGAGTCAACTTACACCCAATTGAGAGGTGGCAAAGCCGTAGGGGCAACTTCATGATCTTCAGGTACCCAATTGAGTAATAGGAATCTGATAGGTACAAGTGCAAGGTAACAGATGGTCGATCTGGGCAGCTGTAAAAGTGTTAGTGCAAGTTTGGAGTCAACTAATGCCCAATTGAGAGATAGCAAAGCCGTGAGGGTAACTTCATGATCTTCAGGTGCCCAATTGGGTGATAGGAATCTGATAGGTACAAGTTTAGGGTAACAGATGGTCGATCTGGGCAGCTGTAAAGCTGTCGGTGCAAGTTTGGAGTCAACTGATGCCCAATTGAGAGGTGGCAATCTCATAGGTACATGTTCTGGGTAACAGTTGGTCGATCTGAGCAGCTGTGTAGCTGTCGGTGCAAGTTTGGAGTCAACTGATGCCCAATTGAGAGATGGCAAAGCCGTGGGGGTAACTTCATGATCTGCAGGTGCCCAATTGGGTGATAGGAATCTGATAGGTACAAGTTCAGGGTAACAGATGGTCGATCTGGGCAGCTGTGTAGCTGTCGGTGCAAGTTTGGAGTCAACTTACACCCAATTGAGAGGTGGCAAAGCCGTGGGGGCAACTTCATGATCTTCAGGTACCCAATTAGGTAATAGGAATCTGATAGGTACAAGTGCAAGGTAACAGATGGTCGATCTGGGCAGCGGTGTAGCTGTCGGTGCAAGTTTGGAGTCAACTGAAGCCCATTTGAGAGGTGGCAAAGCCATGGGGGCAACTTCATGATCTTCAGGTACCCAATTGGGTAATAGGAATCTGATAGGTACAAGTTCAGGGTAACAGATGGTCGATCTGGGCAGCGGTGTAGCTGTCGGTGCAAGTTTGGAGTCAACTTACACCCAATTGAGAGGTGGCAAAGCCGTAGGGGCAACTTCATGATCTTCAGGTACCCAATTGAGTAATAGGAATCTGATAGGTACAAGTGCAAGGTAACAGATGGTCGATCTGGGCAGCTGTAAAAGTGTTAGTGCAAGTTTGGAGTCAACTAATGCCCAATTGAGAGATGGCAAAGCCGTGGGGGTAACTTCATGATCTTCAGGTGCCCAATTGGGTGATAGGAATCTGATAGGTACAAGTTTAGGGTAACAGATGGTCGATCTGGGCAGCTGTAAAGCTGTCGGTGCAAGTTTGGAGTCAACTGATGCCCAATTGAGAGGTGGCAATCTCATAGGTACATGTTCTGGGTAACAGTTGGTCGATCTGAGCAGCTGTGTAGCTGTCGGTGCAAGTTTGGAGTCAACTGATGCCCAATTGAGAGATGGCAAAGCCGTGGGGGTAACTTCATGATCTGCAGGTGCCCAATTGGGTGATAGGAATCTGATAGGTACAAGTTCAGGGTAACAGATGGTCGATCTGGGCAGCTGTGTAGCTGTCGGTGCAAGTTTGGAGTCAACTTACACCCAATTGAGAGGTGGCAAAGCCGTGGGGGCAACTTCATGATCTTCAGGTACCCAATTAGGTAATAGGAATCTGATAGGTACAAGTGCAAGGTAACAGATGGTCGATCTGGGCAGCTGTGAAAGTGTTAGTGCAAGTTTGGAGTCAACTAATGCCCAATTGAGAGATGGCAAAGCCGTGGGGGTAACTTCATGATCTTCAGGTGCCCAATTGGGTGATAGGAATCTGATAGGTACAAGTTCAGGGTAACAGATGGTCGATCTGGGCAGCTGTAAAGCTGTCGGTGCAAGTTTGGAGTCAACTGATGCCCAATTGAGAGGTAGCAATCTCATAGGTACAAGTTCTGGGTAACAGTTGGTCAATCTGAGCAGCTGTAAAGCTGTCGGTGCAAGTTTGGAGTCAACTGATGCCCAATTGAGAGGTGGCAATCTCATAGGTACATGTTCAGGGTAACAAATGGTCAATCTGGGCAGCTGTGAAGATTTGGTGCACGTTTGGAGTCAACTGATGCCCATTTGAGAGGTGGCAAAGCCGTAGGGGCAACTTCATGATCTGCAGGTGCCCAATTGGGTGATAGGAATCTGATAGGTACAAGTGCAAGGTAACAGATGGTCGATCTGGGCAGCTGTGAAAGTGTTAGTGCAAGTTTGGAGTCAACTGATGCCCAATTGAGAGGTGGCAATCTCATAGGTACATGTTCTGGGTAACAGTTGGTCGATCTGAGCAGCTGTGTAGCTGTCGGTGCAAGTTTGGAGTCAACTTACACCCAATTGAGAGGTGGCAAAGCCATGGGGGCAACTTCATGATCTTCAGGTACCCAATTAGGTAATAGGAATCTGATAGGTACAAGTTCAAGGTAACAGATGGTCGATCTGGGCAGCTGTGAAGGTGTTGGTGCAAGTTTGGAGTCAACTGATGCCCAATTGAGAGATGGCAAAGCCGTGGGGGTAACTTCATGATCTGCAGGTGCCCAATTGGGTGATAGGAATCTGATAGGTACAAGTTCAGGGTAACAGATCATGGATCTGGGCAGCTGTAAAGCTGTCGGTGCAAGTTTGGAGTCAACTGAAGCCCATTTGAGAGGTGGCAAAGCCATGGGGGCAACTTCATGATCTTCAGGTACCCAATTGGGTAAGAGGAATCTGATAGGTACAAGTTCAGGGTAACAGATGGTCGATCTGGGCAGCGGTGTAGCTGTCGGTGCAAGTTTGGAGTCAACTGAAGCCCATTTGAGAGGTGGCAAAGCCATGGGGGCAACTTCATGATCTTCAGGTACCCAATTGGGTAATAGGAATCTGATAGGTACAAGTTCAGGGTAACAGATGGTCGATCTGGGCAGCGGTGTAGCTGTCGGTGCAAGTTTGGAGTCAACTTACACCCAATTGAGAGGTGGCAAAGCCGTAGGGGCAACTTCATGATCTTCAGGTACCCAATTGAGTAATAGGAATCTGATAGGTACAAGTGCAAGGTAACAGATGGTCGATCTGGGCAGCTGTAAAAGTGTTAGTGCAAGTTTGGAGTCAACTAATGCCCAATTGAGAGATGGCAAAGCCGTGGGGGTAACTTCATGATCTTCAGGTGCCCAATTGGGTGATAGGAATCTGATAGGTACAAGTTTAGGGTAACAGATGGTCGATCTGGGCAGCTGTAAAGCTGTCGGTGCAAGTTTGAAGTCAACTGATGCCCAATTGAGAGGTGGCAATCTCATAGGTACAAGTTCTGGGTAACAGATGGTCGATCTGGGCAGCTGTAAAGCTGTCGGTGCAAGTTTGGAGTCAACTTACACCCAAATTGAGAGGTGGCAAAGCCGTGGGGGCAACTTCATGATCTTCAGGTACCCACTTAGGTAATAGGAATCTGATAGGTACAAGTGCAAGGTAACAGATGGTCGATCTGGGCAGCTGTGAAAGTGTTAGTGCAAGTTTGGAGTTAACTGATACCCAATTGAGAGATGGCAAAGCCGTGGGGGTAACTTCATGATCTGCAGGTGCCCAATTGGGTGATAGGAATCTGATTGGTACAAGTGCATGGTAACAGATGGTCGATCTGGGCAGCTGTGAAAGTGTTAGTGCAAGTTTGGAGTCAACTGATGCCCAATTGAGAGATGGCAAAGCCGTGGGGGTAACTTCATGATCTGCAGGTGCCCAATTGGGTGATAGGAATTTGATAGGTACAAGTTCAGGGTAATAGATCCTGGATCTGGGCAGCTGTAAAGCTGTCAGTGCAAGTTTGGAGTCAACTGATGCCCAATTGAGAGGTGGCAATCTCATAGGTACATGTTCAGGGTAACAAATGGTCAATCTGGGCAGCTGTGAAGGTTTGGTGCAGTTTGGAGTCAACTGATGCCCATTTGACAGGTGGCAAAGCCGTGGGGGCAACTTCATGATCTTCAGGTACCCAATTGGGTGATAGGAATCTGATAGGTACAAGTTCAAGATAACAAATGGTCGATCTGGGCAGCTGTGTAGCTGTCGGTGCAAGTTTGGAGTCAACTTACACCCAATTGAGAGGTGGCAAAGCCGTGGGGGCAACTGCATGATCTTTAGGTACCCAATTAGGTAATAGGAATCTGTTAGGTACAAGTTCAAGGTAACAGATGGTCGATCTGGGCAGCTGTGAAGGTGTTGGTGCAAGTTTGGAGTCAACTGATGCCCAATTGAGAGATGGCAAAGCCGTGGGGGTAACTTCATGATCTGCAGGTGCCCAATTGGGTGATAGGAATCTGATAGGTACAAGTTCAGGGTAACAGATGGTCGATCTGGGCAGCTGTGTAGCTGTCGGTGCAAGTTTGGAGTCAACTTACACCCAATTGAGAGGTGGCAAAGCCGTGGGGGCAACTTCATGATCTTCAGGTACCCAATTAGGTAATAGGAATCTGATAGGTACAAGTGCAAGGTAACAGATGGTCGATCTGGGCAGCTGTGAAAGTGTTAGTGTAAGTTTGGAGTCAACTAATGCCCAATTGAGAGATGGCAAAGCCGTGGGGGTAACTTCATGATCTTCAGGTGCCCAATTGGGTGATAGGAATCTGATAGGTACAAGTTCAGGGTAACAGATGGTCGATCTGGGCAGCTGTAAAGCTGTCGGTGCAAGTTTGGAGTCAACTGATGCCCAATTGAGAGGTAGCAATCTCATAGGTACAAGTTCTGGGTAACAGTTGGTCAATCTGAGCAGCTGTAAAGCTGTCGGTGCAAGTTTGGAGTCAACTGATGCCCAATTGAGAGGTGGCAATCTCATAGGTACATGTTCAGGGTAACAAATGGTCAATCTGGGCAGCTGTGAAGATTTGGTGCACGTTTGGAGTCAACTGATGCCCATTTGAGAGGTGGCAAAGCCGTAGGGGCAACTTCATGATCTGCAGGTGCCCAATTGGGTGATAGGAATCTGATAGGTACAAGTTCAGGGTAACAGATGGTCGATCTGGGTAGCTTTAAAGCTGTCGGTGCAAGTTTGGAGTCAACTGATGCCTAATTGGGAGGTGGCAAAGCCATGGAGGCAACTTCATAATCTTTAGCTACCCAATTGGGTGATAGGAATCTGATAGGTACAAGTTCAGGGTAACAAATGGTCAATCTGGGCAGCTGTGAAGCTGTCGGTGCACGTTTGGAGTCAACTGATGCCCATTTGAGAGGTGGCAAAGCCGTGGGGGTAACTTCATGATCTTCAGGTGCCCAATTGGGTGATAGGAATCTGATAGGTACAAGTTCAGGGTAACAGATGGTCGATCTGGGCAGCTGTAAAGCTGTCGGTGCAAGTTTGAAGTCAACTGATGCCCAATTGAGAGGTGGCAATCTCATAGGTACAAGTTCTGGGTAACAGATGGTCGATCTGGGCAGCTGTAAAGCTGTCGGTGCAAGTTTGGAGTCAACTTACACCCAAATTGAGAGGTGGCAAAGCCGTGGGGGCAACTTCATGATCTTCAGGTACCCACTTAGGTAATAGGAATCTGATAGGTACAAGTGCAAGGTAACAGATGGTCGATCTGGGCAGCTGTGAAAGTGTTAGTGCAAGTTTGGAGTTAACTGATACCCAATTGAGAGATGGCAAAGCCGTGGGGGTAACTTCATGATCTGCAGGTGCCCAATTGGGTGATAGGAATCTGATAGGTACAAGTGCATGGTAACAGATGGTCGATCTGGGCAGCTGTGAAAGTGTTAGTGCAAGTTTGGAGTCAACTGATGCCCAATTGAGAGATGGCAAAGCCGTGGGGGTAACTTCATGATCTGCAGGTGCCCAATTGGGTGATAGGAATTTGATAGGTACAAGTTCAGGGTAATAGATCCTGGATCTGGGCAGCTGTAAAGCTGTCAGTGCAAGTTTGGAGTCAACTGATGCCCAATTGAGAGGTGGCAATCTCATAGGTACATGTTAAGGGTAACAAATGGTCAATCTGGGCAGCTGTGAAGGTTTGGTGCAGTTTGGAGTCAACTGATGCCCATTTGACAGGTGGCAAAGCCGTGGGGGCAACTTCATAATCTTCAGGTACCCAATTGGGTGATAGGAATCTGATAGGTACAAGTTCAAGATAACAAATGGTCGATCTGGGCAGCTGTGTAGCTGTCGGTGCAAGTTTGGAGTCAACTTACACCCAATTGAGAGGTGGCAAAGCCGTGGGGGCAACTGCATGATCTTTAGGTACCCAATTAGGTAATAGGAATCTGTTAGGTACAAGTTCAAGGTAACAGATGGTCGATCTGGGCAGCTGTGAAGGTGTTGGTGCAAGTTTGGAGTCAACTGATGCCCAATTGAGAGATGGCAAAGCCGTGGGGGTAACTTCATGATCTGCAGGTGCCCAATTGGGTGATAGGAATCTGATAGGTACAAGTGCATGGTAACAGATGGTCGATCTGGGCAGCTGTGAAAGTGTTAGTGCAAGTTTGGAGTCAACTGATGCCCAATTGAGAGATGGCAAAGCCGTGGGGGTAACTTCATGATCTGCAGGTGCCCAATTGGGTGATAGGAATTTGATAGGTACAAGTTCAGGGTAATAGATCCTGGATCTGGGCAGCTGTAAAGCTGTCAGTGCAAGTTTGGAGTCAACTGATGCCCAATTGAGAGGTGGCAATCTCATAGGTACATGTTAAGGGTAACAAATGGTCAATCTGGGCAGCTGTGAAGGTTTGGTGCAGTTTGGAGTCAACTGATGCCCATTTGACAGGTGGCAAAGCCGTGGGGGCAACTTCATAATCTTCAGGTACCCAATTGGGTGATAGGAATCTGATAGGTACAAGTTCAAGATAACAAATGGTCGATCTGGGCAGCTGTGTAGCTGTCGGTGCAAGTTTGGAGTCAACTTACACCCAATTGAGAGGTGGCAAAGCCGTGGGGGCAACTGCATGATCTTTAGGTACCCAATTAGGTAATAGGAATCTGTTAGGTACAAGTTCAAGGTAACAGATGGTCGATCTGGGCAGCTGTGAAGGTGTTGGTGCAAGTTTGGAGTCAACTGATGCCCAATTGAGAGATGGCAAAGCCGTGGGGGTAACTTCATGATCTGCAGGTGCCCAATTGGGTGATAGGAATCTGATAGGTACAAGTTCAGGATAACAGATGGTCGATCTGGGCAGCTGTGAAAGTGTTAGTGCAAGTTTGGAGTCAACTGATGCCCAATTGAGAGATGGCAAAGCCGTGGGGGTAACTTCATGATCTGCAGGTGCCCAATTGGGTGATAGGAATCTGATAGGTACAAGTTCAGGGTAATAGATCCTGGATCTGGGCAGCTGTAAAGCTGTCGGTGCAAGTTTGGAGTCAACTGAAGCCCATTTGAGAGGTGGCAAAGCCATGGGGTCAACTTCATGATCTTCAGGTACGCAATTGGGTAATAGAAATCTGATAGGTACAAGTTCAGGGTAACAGATGGACGATTTGGGCAGCTGTGAAGGTGTCGGTGCAAGTTCATAGTCTTCTGTTACCCAATTGGGTGATAGCAACCTCATATTTACAAGTTCAGGGTAACAGATGGACGATTTGGGCAGCTGTGAAGGTGTCGGTGCAAGTTCATAGTCTTCTGGTACTCAATTGGGTGATAGCAACCTCATATTTACAAGTTCAGGGTAACAGATGGACGATTTGGGCAGCTGTGAAGGTGTCGGTGCAAGTTCATAGTCTTCTGGTACCCAATTGGGTGATAGCAACCTCATAAGTACAAGTTCAGGGTAACAGATGGACGATTTGGGCAGCTGTGAAGGTGTTGGTGCAAGTTCATAGTCTTCTGGTACCCAATTGGGTGATAGCAACCTCATATTTACAAGTTCAGGGTAACAGATGGACGATTTGGGCAGCTGTGAAGGTGTTGGTGCAAGTTCATAGTCTTCTGGTACCCAATTGGGTGATAGCAACCTCATATTTACAGGTTCAGGGTAACAGATGGACGATTTGGGCAGCTGCGAAGGTGTCGGTGCAAGTTCATAGTCTTCTGTTACCCAATTGGGTGATAGCAATCTCATAGGTACATGTTCAGGGTAACAAATGGTCAATCTGGGCAGCTGTGAAGGTTTGGTGCACGTTTGGAGTCAACTGATGCCCATTTGAGAGGTGGCAAAGCCGTGGGGGTAACTTCATGATCTTCAGGTGCCCAATTGGGTGATAGGAATCTGATAGGTACAAGTTCAGGGTAACAGATGGTCGATCTGGGCAGCTGTAAAGCGGTCGGTGCAAGTTTGAAGTCAACTGATGCCCAATTGAGAGGTGGCAATCTTATAGGTACAAGTTCTGGGTAACAGATAGTCGATCTGGGCAGCTGTAAAGCTGTCGGGGCAAGTTTGGAGTCAACTTACACCCAAATTGAGAGGTGGCAAAGCCGTGGGGGCAACTTCATGATCTTCAGGTACCCAATTAGGTAATAGGAATCTGATAGGTACAAGTGCAAGGTAACAGATGGTCGATCTGGGCAGCTGTGAAAGTGTTAGTGCAAGTTTGGAGTCAACTGATGCCCAATTGAGAGATGGCAAAGCCGTGGGGGTAACTTCATGATCTGCAGGTGCCCAATTGGGTGATAGGAATCTGATAGGTACAAGTGCAAGGTAACAGATGGTCGATCTGGGCAGCTGTGAAAGTGTTAGTGCAAGTTTGGAGTCAACTGATGCCCAATTGAGAGATGGCAAAGCCGTGGGGGTAACTTCATGATCTGCAGGTGCCCAATTGGGTGATAGGAATCTGATAGGTACAAGTTCAGGGTAACAGATGGTCGATCTGGGTAGCTTTAAAGCTGTCGGTGCAAGTTTGGAGTCAACTGATGCCTCATTGGGAGGTGGCAAAGCCATGGAGGCAACTTCATAATCTTTAGCTACCCAATTGGGTGAAAGGAATCTGATAGGTACAAGTTCAGGGTAACAAATGGTCAATCTGGGCAGCTGTGAAGCTGTCGGTGCACGTTTGGAGTCAACTGATGCCCATTTGAGAGGTGGCAAAGCCGTGGGGGTAACTTCATGATCTTCAGGTGCCCAATTGGGTGATAGGAATCTGATAGGTACAAGTTCAGGGTAACAGATGGTCGATCTGGGCAGCTGTAAAGCTGTCGGTGCAAGTTTGAAGTCAACTGATGCCCAATTGAGAGGTGGCAATCTCATAGGTACAAGTTCTGGGTAACAGATGGTCGATCTGGGCAGCTGTAAAGCTGTCGGTGCAAGTTTGGAGTCAACTTACACCCAAATTGAGAGGTGGCAAAGCCGTGGGGGCAACTTCATGATCTTCAGGTACCCACTTAGGTAATAGGAATCTGATAGGTACAAGTGCAAGGTAACAGATGGTCGATCTGGGCAGCTGTGAAAGTGTTAGTGCAAGTTTGGAGTTAACTGATACCCAATTGAGAGATGGCAAAGCCGTGGGGGTAACTTCATGATCTGCAGGTGCCCAATTGGGTGATAGGAATCTGATAGGTACAAGTGCATGGTAACAGATGGTCGATCTGGGCAGCTGTGAAAGTGTTAGTGCAAGTTTGGAGTCAACTGATGCCCAATTGAGAGATGGCAAAGCCGTGGGGGTAACTTCATGATCTGCAGGTGCCCAATTGGGTGATAGGAATCTGATAGGTACAAGTTCAGGGTAATAGATCCTGGATCTGGGCAGCTGTAAAGCTGTCGGTGCAAGTTTGGAGTCAACTGAAGCCCATTTGAGAGGTGGCAAAGCCATGGGGTCAACTTCATGATCTTCAGGTATGCAATTGGGTAATAGAAATCTGATAGGTACAAGTTCAGGGTAACAGATGGACGATTTGGGCAGCTGTGAAGGTGTCGGTGCAAGTTCATAGTCTTCTGTTACCCAATTGGGTGATAGCAACCTCATATTTACAAGTTCAGGGTAACAGATGGACGATTTGGGCAGCTGTGAAGGTGTCGGTGCAAGTTCATAGTCTTCTGGTACTCAATTGGGTGATAGCAACCTCATATTTACAAGTTCAGGGTAACAGATGGACGATTTGGGCAGCTGTGAAGGTGTCGGTGCAAGTTCATAGTCTTCTGGTACCCAATTGGGTGATAGCAACCTCATAAGTACAAGTTCAGGGTAACAGATGGACGATTTGGGCAGCTGTGAAGGTGTTGGTGCAAGTTCATAGTCTTCTGGTACCCAATTGGGTGATAGCAACCTCATATTTACAAGTTCAGGGTAACAGATGGACGATTTGGGCAGCTGTGAAGGTGTTGGTGCAAGTTCATAGTCTTCTGGTACCCAATTGGGTGATAGCAACCTCATATTTACAGGTTCAGGGTAACAGATGGACGATTTGGGCAGCTGCGAAGGTGTCGGTGCAAGTTCATAGTCTTCTGTTACCCAATTGGGTGATAGCAATCTCATAGGTACATGTTCAGGGTAACAAATGGTCAATCTGGGCAGCTGTGAAGGTTTGGTGCACGTTTGGAGTCAACTGATGCCCATTTGAGAGGTGGCAAAGCCGTGGGGGTAACTTCATGATCTTCAGGTGCCCAATTGGGTGATAGGAATCTGATAGGTACAAGTTCAGGGTAACAGATGGTCGATCTGGGCAGCTGTGACAGTGTTAGTGCAAGTTTGGAGTCAACTAATGCCCAATTGAGAGATGGCAAAGCCGTGGGGGTAACTTCATGATCTTCAGGTGCCCAATTGGGTGATAGGAATCTGATAGGTACAAGTTCAGGGTAACAGATGGTCGATCTGGGCAGCTGTAAAGCGGTCGGTGCAAGTTTGAAGTCAACTGATGCCCAATTGAGAGGTGGCAATCTTATAGGTACAAGTTCTGCGTAACAGATAGTCGATCTGGGCAGCTGTAAAGCTGTCGGGGCAAGTTTGGAGTCAACTTACACCCAAATTGAGAGGTGGCAAAGCCGTGGGGGCAACTTCATGATCTTCAGGTACCCAATTAGGTAATAGGAATCTGATAGGTACAAGTGCAAGGTAACAGATGGTCGATCTGGGCAGCTGTGAAAGTGTTAGTGCAAGTTTGGAGTCAACTGATGCCCAATTGAGAGATGGCAAAGCCGTGGGGGTAACTTCATGATCTGCAGGTGCCCAATTGGGTGATAGGAATCTGATAGGTACAAGTGCAAGGTAACAGATGGTCGATCTGGGCAGCTGTGAAAGTGTTAGTGCAAGTTTGGAGTCAACTGATGCCCAATTGAGAGATGGCAAAGCCGTGGGGGTAACTTCATGATCTGCAGGTGCCCAATTGGGTGATAGGAATCTGATAGGTACAAGTTCAGGATAACAGATGGTCGATCTGGGCAGCTGTGTAGCTGTCGGTGCAAGTTTGGAGTCAACTTACACCCAATTGAGAGGTGGCAAAGCCGTGGGGGCAACTTCATGATCTTCAGGTACCCAATTAGGTAATAGGAATCTGATAGGTACAAGTGCAAGGTAACAGATGGTCGATCTGGGCAGCTGTGACAGTGTTAGTGCAAGTTTGGAGTCAACTAATGCCCAATTGAGAGATGGCAAAGCCGTGGGGGTAACTTCATGATCTTCAGGTGCCCAATTGGGTGATAGGAATCTGATAGGTACAAGTTCAGGGTAATAGATGGTCGATCTGGGCAGCTGTAAAGCTGTCAGTGCAAGTTTGGAGTCAACTGATGCCCAATTGAGAGGTGGCAATCTCATAGGTACAAGTTCTGGGTAACAGTTGGTCGATCTGAGCAGCTGTAAAGCTGTCGGTGCAAGTTTAGAGTCAACTGATGCCCAATTGAGAGGTGGCAATCTCATAGGTACATGTTCAGGGTAACAAATGGTCAATCTGGGCAGCTGTGAAGGTTTGGTGCAGTTTGGAGTCAACTGATGCCCATTTGACAGGTGGCAAAGCCGTGGGGGCAACTTCATGATCTTCAGGTACCCAATTGGGTGATAGGAATCTGATAGGTACAAGTTCAGGGTAACAGATGGTCGATTTGGGCAGCTGTGAAGCTGTCGGTGCAAGTTTGGAGTCAACTGATGCCCAATTGGGAGGTGGCAAAGCCATGGGGGCAACTTCATAATCTTCAGGTACCCAATTGGGTGATAGGAATCTGATAGGTACAAGTTCAGGGTAACATATGGTCGATCTGGGCAGCTGTGAAGCTGTCGGTGCACGTTTGGAGTCAACTGATGCCCATTTGTGAGGTGGCAATCTCATAGGTACATGTTCAGGGTAACAAATGGTCAATCTGGGCAGCTGTGAAGGTTTGGTGCAGTTTGGAGTCAACTGATGCCCATTTGACAGGTGGCAAAGCCGTGGGGGCAACTTCATGATCTTCAGGTACCCAATTGGGTGATAGGAATCTGATAGGTACAAGTTCAAGATAACAAATGGTCGATCTGGGCAGCTGTGTAGCTGTCGGTGCAAGTTTGGAGTCAACTTACACCCAATTGAGAGGTGGCAAAGCCGTGGGGGCAACTTCATGATCTTGAGGTACCCAATTAGGTAATAGGAATCTGTTAGGTACAAGTTCAAGGTAACAGATGGTCGATCTGGGCAGCTGTGAAGGTGTTGGTGCAAGTTTGGAGTCAACTGATGCCCAATTGAGAGATGGCAAAGCCGTGGGGGTAACTTCATGATCTGCAGGTGCCCAATTGGGTGATAGGAATCTGATAGGTACAAGTTCAGGATAACAGATGGTCGATCTGGGCAGTTGTGTAGCTGTCGGTGCAAGTTTGGAGTCAACTTACACCCAATTGAGAGGTGGCAAAGCCGTGGGGGCAACTTCATGATCTTCAGGTACCCAATTAGGTAATAGGAATTTGATAGGTACAAGTGCAAGGTAACAGATGGTCGATCTGGGCAGCTGTGAAAGTGTTAGTGCAAGTTTGGAGTCAACTAATGCCCAATTGAGAGATGGCAAAGCCGTGGGGGTAACTTCATGATCTTCAGGTGCCCAATTGGGTGATAGGAATCTGATAGGTACAAGTTCAGGGTAATAGATGGTCGATCTGGGCAGCTGTAAAGCTGTCAGTGCAAGTTTGGAGTCAACTGATGCCCAATTGAGAGGTGGCAATCTCATAGGTACAAGTTCTGGGTAACAGTTGGTCGATCTGAGCAGCTGTAAAGCTGTCGGTGCAAGTTTAGAGTCAACTGATGCCCAATTGAGAGGTGGCAATCTCATAGGTATATGTTCAGGGTAACAAATGGTCAATTTGGGCAGCTGTGAAGGTTTGGTGCAAGTTTGGAGTCAACTGATGCCCATTTGAGAGGTGGCAAAGCCGTGGGGGCAACTTCATGATCTTCAGGTACCCAATTAGGTAATAGGAATCTGATAGGTACAAGTTCAGGGTAACAGATGGTCGATCTGGGTAGCTGTAAAGCTGTCGGTGCAAGTTTGGAGTCAACTGATGCCTAATTGGGAGGTGGCAAAGCCATGGAGGCAACTTCATAATCTTTAGCTACCCAATTGGGTGATAGGAATCTGATAGGTACAAGTTTAGGGTAACAAATGGTCAATCTGGGCAGCTGTGAAGCTGTCGGTGCACGTTTGGAGTCAACTGATGCCCATTTGAGAGGTGGCAAAGCCGTGGGGGTAACTTCATGATCTTCAGGTGCCCAATTGGGTGATAGGAATCTGATAGGTACAAGTTCAGGGTAACAGATGGTCGATCTGGGCAGCTGTAAAGCTGTCGGTGCAAGTTTGAAGTCAACTGATGCCCAATTGAGAGGTGGCAATCTCATAGGTACAAGTTCTGGGTAACAGATGGTCGATCTGGGCAGCTGTAAAGCTGTCGGTGCAAGTTTGGAGTCAACTTACACCCAAATTGAGAGGTGGCAAAGCCGTGGGGGCAACTTCATGATCTTCAGGTACCCAATTAGGTAATAGGAATCTGATAGGTACAAGTGCAAGGTAACAGATGGTCGATCTGGGCAGATGTGAAAGTGTTAGTGCAAGTTTGGAGTCAACTGATGCACAATTGAGAGGTGGCAATCTCATAGGTACAAGTTCTGGGTAACAGATGGTCGATCTGGGCAGCTGTAAAGCTGTTGGTGCAAGTTTGGAGTCAACTTACACCCAAATTGAGAGGTGGCAAAGCCGTGGGGGCAACTTCATGATCTTCAGGTACCCAATTAGGTAATAGGAATCTGATAGGTACAAGTGCAAGGTAACAGATGGTCGATCTGGGCAGCTGTGAAAGTGTTAGTGCAAGTTTGGAGTCAACTGATGCCCAATTGAGAGATGGCAAAGCCGTGGGGGTAACTTCATGATCCGCAGGTGCCCAATTGGGTGATAACAATCTGATAGGTACAAGAGCAAGGTAACAGATGGTCGATCTGGGCAGCTGTGAAAGTGTTAGTGCAAGTTTGGAGTCAACTGATGCCCAATTGAGAGATGGCAAAGCCGTGGGGGTAACTTCATGATCTGCAGGTGCCCAATTGGGTGATAGGAATTTGATAGGTACAAGTTCAGGGTAATAGATCCTGGATCTGGGCAGCTGTAAAGCTGTCAGTGCAAGTTTGGAGTCAACTGATGCCCAATTGAGAGGTGGCAATCTCATAGGTACATGTTCAGGGTAACAAATGGTCAATCTGGCCAGCTGTGAAGGTTTGGTGCAAGTTTGGAGTCAACTGATGCCCATTTGACAGGTGGCAAAGCCGTGGGGGCAACTTCATGATCTTCAGGTACCCAATTGGGTGATAGGAATCTGATAGGTACAAGTTCAAGATAACAAATGGTCGATCTGGGCAGCTGTGTAGCTGTCGGTGCAAGTTTGGAGTCAACTTACACCCAATTGAGAGGTGGCAAAGCCGTGGGGGCAACTTCATGATCTTTAGGTACCCAATTAGGTAATAGGAATCTGTCAGGTATAAGTTCAAGGTAACAGATGGTCGATCTGGGCAGCTGTGAAGGTGTTGGTGCAAGTTTGGAGTCAACTGATGCCCAACTGAGAGATGGCAAAGCCGTGGGGGTAACTTCATGATCTGCAGGTGCCCAATTGGGTGATAGGAATCTGATAGGTACAAGTTCAGGATAACAGATGGTCGATCTGGGCAGCTGTGAAAGTGTTAGTGCAAGTTTGGAGTCAACTGATGCCCAATTGAGAGATGGCAAAGCCGTGGGGGTAACTTCATGATCTGCAGGTGCCCAATTGGGTGATAGGAATCTGATGGGTACAAGTTCAGGGTAATAGATCCTGGATCTGGGCAGCTGTAAAGCTGTCGGTGCAAGTTTGGAGTCAACTGAAGCCCATTTGAGAGGTGGCAAAGCCATGGGGTCAACTTCATGATCTTCAGGTACCCAATTGGGTAATAGGAATCTGATAGGTACAAGTTCAGGGTTGGTCGATCTGGGCAGCTGTGTAGCTGTCGGTGCAAGTTTGGAGTCAACTTACACCCAATTGAGTAGTAGCAAGGGCGTGGGGGCAAGTTCATAGTCTTCTGGTACCCAATTGGGTGATAGCAACCTCATAAGTACAAGTTCAGGGTAACAGATGGACGATTTGGGCAGCTGTGAAGGTGTCGGTGCAAGTTCATAGTCTTTTGTTACCCAATTGGGTGATAGCAACCTCATATTTACAGGTTCAGGGTAACAGATGGACGATTTGGGCAGCTGTGAAGGTGTCGGTGCAAGTTCATAGTCTTCTGGTACCCAATTGGGTGATAGCAACCTTATAAGTACAAGTTCAGGGTAACAGATTGACGATTTGGGCAGCTGTGAAGGTGTCGGTGCAAGTTCATAGTCTTTTGTTACCCAATTGGGTGATAGCAACCTCATATTTACAAGTTCAGGGTAACAGATGGACGATTTGGGCAGCTGTAAAGGTTTTGGTGCGAGTTCATAGTCTTCTGGTACCCAATTGGTTGATAGCAACCTCATAAGTACAAGTTCAGGTTAAAAGATGGACGATTTGGGCAGCTGTGAAGGTGTCGGTGCAAGTTCATAGTCTTCTGTTACCCAATTGGGTGATAGCAATCTCATAGGTACAAGTTCAGGGTAACAGATGGACGATTTGGGCGGCTGTAAAGGTGTCGGTGCAAGTTCATAGTCTTTTGTTACCCAATTGGGTGATAGCAACCTCATATTTACAAGTTCAGGGTAACAGATGGACGATTTCGGTAGCTGTGAAGATGTCGGTGCAAGTTCATAGTCTTCTGTTACCCAATTGGGTGATAGCAACCTCATATTTACAAGTTCAGGGTAACAGATGGACGATTTGGGCAGCTGTGAAGGTGTCGGTGCAAGTTCATAGTCTTCTGGTACCCAATTGGGTGATAGCAACCTCATAAGTACAAGTTCAGGGTAACAGATGGACGATTTGGGCAGCTGTGAAGGTGTCGGTGCAAGTTCATAGTCTTCTGTTACCCAATTGGGTGATAGCAATCTCATAGGTACAAGTTCAGGGTAACAGATGGACGATTTGGGCAGCTGTGAAGGTGTCGGTGCAAGTTTATAGTCTTCTGGTACCCAATTGGGTGATAGCAACCTCATATTTACAAGTTCAGGGTAACAGATGGACGATTTGGGCAGCTGTGAAGGTGTCGGTGCAAGTTCATAGTCTTCTGGTACCCAATTGGGTGATAGCAACCTCATATTTACAGGTTCAGGGTAACAGATGGACGATTTGGGCAGCTGTGAAGGTGTCGGTGCAAGTTCATAGTCTTCTGGTACCCAATTGGGTGATAGCAACCTCATAAGTACAAGTTCAGGGTAACAGATGGACGATTTGGGCAGCTGTGAAGGTGTCGGTGCAAGTTCATAGTCTTCTGTTACCCAATTGGGTGATAGCAACCTCATATTTACAAGTGCAGGGTAACAGATGGACGATTTGGGCGGCTGTGAAGGTTTCGGTGCAAGTTCATAGTCTTCTGGTACCCAATTGGATGATAGCATCCTCATAGGTACAAGTTCAGGGTAACAGATGCTCGATTTGGGCAGCTGTAAAGGTTTTGGTGCGAGTTTGAGTCTAAGTGATGCCCAATTATGTGGTGGCAAGGGCGTGGGGGCAAGTTCATAGTCCTCTGGTACCCAATTGGGTGATAGCAATCTCATAAGTACAAGTTCTGGGTAACAGATGGACGATTTGGGTAGCTGTGAAGGTGTCGGTGCAAGTTCATAGTCTTCTGGTACCCAATTGGGTGATAGCAACCTCATAAGTACAAGTTCAGGGTAACAGATGGACGATTTGGGCAGCTGTAAAGGTGTTGGTGGGAGTTTGAGGTTAAGTAATGCCCAATTGAGTAGTGGCAAGGGCGTGGGGGCAAGTTCATAGTCTTCTGGTACCCAATTGGGTGATAGCAATTGTCGTAGCATTACGACCAGCACCCCCAATCGTGTTCCACACACACTTTTCTCACCCTGTTAATTCATTTCCTTTATGCGTCGCATTCTATTATGATCCCCTAGCACACCATGTATATTAATCACATCTCTGCTAGTGCCTACCTCCTGTCATGCACGCACACTTGTTAGTTAGTTTCGGATGGTTGCGGCTTCCACCATGCATGACTGCATGGTTGACCCACACCTCTGTTGGTGCCTCATGCACGATACACATTAGCCTTCGGCCTAATATCTATCCTGCTTGACTCCGCCACCCACACCAATTCCCCCTTCTATTTCTCAGGGTCAACTGGCTTCCCACTTGCGTTTCTGCGTTTGCGATGCCATCTCCCCTCGCTTTACTTTGTACTCTCGGGTTTATTCCCCAACTGTATTTATACTCGCCCTATCCCCACCTTCTTTAATGGAATAGAGCTCTTCGATACAATCATCACATCCGCTTGCATTGCTCCCTGTGATACCAAGACCCACTGCACTTGATCCTCTGCGCTACTATAGTCTTTTATCTTAGTCCGCACGGCTTTTCTTCTGCTCCCCAGTGCTACGATATTCGTTTCACTTTGATAGGTTATGAGCCCGGTCCCCTCACAATACACAAGCAACACCTCTACCTCTATCGAACCTCTCGCCATCACTCAACATGTCGGCCAACACTCTTCCTCCCATTAAACTCGAAGGCATCGAGAAACTCACTGGACAGTCCAACTACCTCACCTGGCGTGACGCTATGAACACTGTCTTTGACTACTATGAATGCGTCGGCATTATCTCTGGAACAGAAGTCTGCCCTACCCCATCCACCAATCCTGACAACTCTGCCGCAGTTTCCATCTGGCAGAAGAACTCGAAATGAGCCAAGGCATTCCTTCTCATGTCAACATCACTTGAATGGCAACACATTGTTGCAAGCGCCACAGACGCTGCAGCAGCCTGGAAGGCACTTCAGGATCGCTTCGACAGGCGCAACACTACTTCGTCACTCTCCCTCCTCAAGGACCTGATTAACTACAAATGCACTGATAACTCGGACATCCCCAATCATCTTACTGGTTTTGATCAACTCTGGACTCGATGCAAATCGAGAGTTGCCACTGCCCCTACCACCGATCTCCTTGGAACTGGCCTCAAGACATTCCTTACTGACGATACTGTCAAAGCCTCGTTCCTCATGCTTTCACTCCCCGAAATGCTTGACAATGTGGTTGACAATCTCCAGACTAAGAAGAACATCTCCTACGACGATGTATATACCAAGCTCATGGACCTTTCCTCTACCTCGACCTTATCCTCCAAGGCACTCATTGCCTCAGCTGGCGTCAAGAAGAACAGATTCCCTTCTCGCAATACCAACTCTGGACCATCTCGCTCTGGCCCCTCAAAGGTTACCGAGTGCTCCTGGTACAAGTCCAAGGGATTCAACCATCAAGGCCATGACCATCGCACCTGCAGAAAGCTCGAAGCTCACAGGAACTCCTCCTCCTCTTCGTCTCCTCCCCAACAAACCACTGGAAGAGCCAATGTGGCTCAGGCTTCTGGACAAGGTACATCTTCGAACGATACGTCCTCTGGCGTAGCCTTCCTGAGTACTGCTTCTCCCCAAGTCCTTCTTGCCTCGTCTCAGGAAACTGACAACGCTGCAACAGGTTCCGCAACTCCATCATCCTCCACAGTTCTCGGTTCTGCCCTTGCGGCACAATCTGACAAAACGTCTCAGGTATGGATATTTGACACTGGCGCGTCTCATCATATCACCGCTGACTTTTACTGCCTCACCTCAATAGTCCCCTGCTCTGTGGGAATAACTGTTGGTGGTGGACGAGTACTTCATAGTACTTATGCAGGAACTGTGCGCTTGGTTGTTGATATTGCTGGAACTATGTCGAGTATTTCTTTATCTCATGTTTTATATATACCTGGATGGAATGAAGCGAATTTGGTATCTTGGAAACAGATTGATTTGAAAGGACGCTTCTACTTGCATGGTGAAAATGGTAAACTCAACGTGATACAGAAATCAGATAACAAGACAGTTCTTCGCTCTACACCTTCCAAACACAGGTCTCAAACGGCGAAGTCTACATCTCAGCAGTCCAACACTGGCACGAAGCCCTTGGCCACTCATCTCCACAGATCTGGTCCAAAGCTACTTCTATCTTCGCTGATGGTAAACTCCTTCCCCATCGACCAAGCCACTTCTTCTGTCAAACATGTGCGCAATACAACTCCACGCACAAATCCCAACCACCAGTCCAGCACACCACCAAAGCTCCCTATGACCTTGTTCATAGCGACCTGGGTGGTCCTATGACCCCATAATCCTTAGGCGGCGCTCTCTACTACATGACCATCATCGATGACTACTCCCGATTCTCCAGGATCTACTTCCTCAAGCACAAGTCTGAAGTATTTAAATATATCAAGGCATTCTGCGAAGAGGTATTCACCAAAACTGGACGATATCCTAGGAGCTGGCAAACCGACAATGGTGGCGAGTACAAGAACCGTGAATGCGCTAACTACTTTGCTGAAAAAGGCATGGTACACCAATTCACTGCAGCCTATGCATCAGAGTCCAATGGTCTTCCTGAACGATACAACCTAACTCTCGCCAATATGTGTCGTCCTACACTAGTTGACCTCCCCCAAAGTCTGTGGGCTGAGGCATACAACTGGGCAGTATACATTCGGAACAGACTCCCTCATAGCGCCCTTAATGGCAAGACGCCCTATGAACAACTCAACAATCGACTACCCTCCATATCCCATCTTCGACCTTTTGGTTCCAAGTGCTTGGTTCATATTCCCGAAGCCAAACGCCCTGCTGGAAGCAAACTTCAACCAAGGTCAGATGAAGGACGCATGGTAGGCTATACTGGAACGCCATCAATGCTTCGAGTATACATCCCCTCCAAACGAAGTGTAGATACTTACAGACAGGTCAAATTCATTCGGTCAAATGAAACCACCTCTGTTGAACTCTTCTATGAACATCTATCTACACCTGACGAATCACAAGCTCCTCAACCCCCTCCTGTTATTAAATCCGAAACACCCAAACCGGAAGTGTTCCCCTCAACACCTTCGAAATCCATGTCTGGCGCCTTCGGACCACCAACTCCAAAACCAGCACCTGCATCTGCCCCTGCACCCGCACCTGCACCTCTTGTGCCTACGCCTGCAGTAGTACCACCAACAATTGCTACAGGTGACTACGACTCATACTCTGACTCAGACTATGATGACGCACCCCCTGGACCAATTCCTGCCCCATCTACACCACCTCGCCGAATTCGAAATGCCACCCCTGGTGCTTCCAGTGGAGCTCCCTCGAACTCACACCTCATGCCCCTACCAGAACGTCCGCGAAACCCCTTCAATCTTAACCCTTCACGGCCTAAGAGAGAGACTCGCAAACCAGACTACTTCGATGGACGAGCCCACCTGGCAATGGAACCTCCCACATACCAGGAAGCAATGGCAAGTATTGATTGTGAGAAATGGGTACAGGCTATGATGGATGAACATCAGACGATATTGGAGGCAGGTACATGGGAAGTACACGATGCAAAGGACCTTCCTCCTGGAAGAAAGGCAGTTGGATCCCGCTGGGTATTTAAGGTTAAGTTAAACAAGGATGGATCAGTTGAACGGTTCAAGGCACGCCTTGTGGCAAAAGGTTTCTCCCAAGTTGAAGGCATTGACTACGACGAGACATTCGCACCTGTGACTAGGTACGACTCCCTCAGGCTTCTCATTGCCCTCGCTGCACAACTCAACCTCGACACCGAACAGCTTGACATCAAATCAGCATTCCTCAATGGACCCCTAGACGAAGAAATATGGATGACCCCCCTCCGAGCATCGGCCTGGCTGGCAAGGTCCTTCGTCTCAAAAAGGCCCTCCATGGACTCCGACAAGCGCCTCTCCAGTGGTACAACAAACTGTCCACTGCACTCGCTGAACGAGGGTTCAAGTGCGCCGCTTTCGATCCCTGTGTCTTCATCTCTGCAGACACCAAACTCATCATGTCTGTATATGTCGACGATATAACTATGGCTGGAAACAGAAAGGATCTCGACGAACTTACAACATTCCTCAAGACCCACTTCGAGGTGACTGTTAAAGGTCCCCTTTCCTACATTCTAGGCATCGAAATCACCCACGAAAAGGACGCCATCTATCTCGGCCAGAAACAATACATCAAACAAATCTGTGAACGCTTTGGAATGGATAACTCTCGATCAGTCTCCACTCCTATTGATCCCAAATGCACTCTTCGCTCAGCTCTCCCTGATGAAGAACCCCACAATCAGAACCTCTATCAACAGATGATCGGTTCACTCATGTATCTTGTTACCTGCACTCGCCCTGATCTTGCTCATACCATTTCGTTTCTCTCTACTTTCTCTGCATGTCCCCTTCCTGCTCTTCATACTGCTGTTAAGCGTGTCTTCCGTTACATATGGACCACTCGTCTTCTTTCCTTACGATACCCACGTTCTGGTAGCCCTCTTCTCTCTGGTTTTTCTGATGCCTCTTACGCAAATTGTTTGGATACCCGTCGTTCCTACTCTGGTTATGTCTTTATGTTTGGTGGCTGCAGTATCTCCTGGGTCTCGAAAAAGCAACAATCTGTTGCTGTCTCTACAACCGAAGCAGAATACATGGCCCTATCCCTCACATCTCGACAGGCTGTCTGGTACCAACACGCCCTCATACAACTCGGCAAGACTGCACAAATCGAGCTACACTGCGACAATCAGTCTGGCATCAATCTTGCGGAAAATCCTGTCCACCATCAACGCTCCAAGCACATCGACGTACACTACCACTACTCCAGGGAACGCCTCATCGAAAGATGCTTCACATTGGCCTATGTTCCTACACAAGACAACATCGCCGATATCATGACCAAAGGACTCAACAAGGACCTCCACCATAAGTTCTCTCAACTACTTGGGTGTACTGTTCGAGAGAGAGTGTCGTAGCATTACGACCAGCACCCCCAATCGTGTTCCACACACACTTTTCTCACCCTGTTAATTCATTTCCTTTATGCGTCGCATTCTATTGTTATCCCCTAGCACACCATGTATATTAATCACATCTCTGCTAGTGCCTACCTCCTGTCATGCACGCACACTTGTTAGTTAGTTTTGGATAGTTGCGGCTTCCACCATGCATGACTGCATGGTTGACCCACACCTCTGTTGGTGCCTCATGCACGATACACATTAGCCTTCGGCCTAATATCTATCCTGCTTGACTCCGCCACCCACACCAATTCCCCCTTCTATTTCTCAGGGTCAACTGGCTTCCCACTTGCTTTTCTGCGTTTGCGATGCCATCTCCCCTCGCTTTACTTTGTACTCTCTGGTTTTTTCCCCAACTGTATTTATACTCGCCCTATCCCCACCTTCTTTAATGGAATAGAGCTCTTCGATACAATCATCACATCCGCTTGCATTGCTCCCTGTGATACCAAGACCCACTGCACTTGATCCTCTGCGCTACTATAGTCTTTTATCTTAGTCCGCACCGCTTTTCTTCTGCTCCCCAGTGCTACGATATTCATTTCACTTTGATAGCAATCTCATAGGTACAAGTTCAGGGTAACAGATGGTCGATTTGGGCAGCTGTAAAGGTTTTGGTGCCAGTTTGAGGTTAAGTGATGCCCAATTGAGTAATGGCAAGGGCGTGGGGGCAAGTTCATAGTCTTCTGGTACCTAATTGGGTGATAGCAATCTCATAAGTACAAGTTCAGGGTAACAGATGCTCGATTTGGGCAGCTGTAGAGGTATTGGTGCGAGTTTGAGGTTAAGTGATGCCCAATTGAGTAGTGGCAAGGGTGTGGGGGCAAGTTCATAGACTTCTGGTACCCAATTGGGTGATAGCAATCTCATAAGTACAAGTTCAGGGTAACAGATGGTCGATTTGGGCAGCTGTAAAGGTTTTGGTGCGAGTTTGAGGTTAAGTGATGCCCAATTGAGTAGTGGCAAGGGCGTGGGGGCAAGTTCATAGTCTTCTGGTACCCAATTGGGTGATAGCAATCTCATAGGTACAAGTTCAGGGTCACAGATGGACGATTTGGGCAGCTGTGAAGGTGTCGGTGCAAGTTCATAGTCTTCTGGTACCCAATTGGGCGATAGCAACCTCATAGGTACAAGTTCAGGGTAACAGATGGTCGCTTGGGGCAGCTGTGAAGGTGTCGGTGCAAGTTTGGAGCCAACCGATGCCCATTTGAGTGGTGGCAAAGGTGTGGGTGCAAGTTTATAGTCATTTGGTACCCAAATGGGTCATAGCAATCTCATAGGTACAAGTTCAGGGTAACAGATGGTCGCTTGGGGCAGCTGTGAAGGTGTCGGTGCAAGTTTAGAGTCAACTGATGTCCAATTGGGTGATAGCAATCTTATAGGTACAAGTTCAGGGTAACAGATGGTCGCTTGGGGCGGCTGTGAAGGTGTCGGTGCAAGTTTAGAGTCAACTGATGTCCAATTGGGTGATAGCAATCTTATAGGTACAAGTTCAGGGTAACAGATGGTCGCTTGGGGCAGCTGTGAAGGTGTCGGTGTAAGTTTGGAGCCAACCGATGCCCATTTGAGTGGTGGCAAAGGTGTGGGGGCAAGTTTATAGTCTTTTGGTACCCAAATGGGTCATAGCAATCTCATAGGTACAAGTTCAGGGTAACAGATGGTCGATTTGGGCAGCTGTGAAGGTGTCGGTGCAAGTTTAGAGTCAACTGATGTCCAATTGGGTGATAGCAATCTTATAGGTACAAGTTCAGGGTAACAGATGGTCGCTTGGGGCAGCTATGAAGGTGTCGGTGCAAGTTTGGAGCCAACCGATGCCCATTTGAGTGGTGGCAAAGGTGTGGGTGCAGGTTTAGAGTCAACTGATGTCCAATTGGGTGATAGCAATCTTATAGGTACAAGTTCAGGGTAACAGATGGTCGCTTGGGGCAGCTATGAAGGTGTCGGTGTAAGTTTGGAGCCAACCGATGCCCATTTGAGTGGTGGCAAAGGTGTGGGGGCAAGTTCATAGTCTTCTGGTACCCAATTGGGTGATAGCAATCTCATAGGTACAAGTTCAGGGTCACAGATGGACGATTTGGGCAGCTGTGAAGGTGTCGGTGCAAGTTCATAGTCTTCTGGTACCCAATTGGGCGATAGCAACCTCATAGGTACAAGTTCAGGGTAACAGATGGTCGCTTGGGGCAGCTGTGAAGGTGTCGGTGCAAGTTTGGAGCCAACCGATGCCCATTTGAGTGGTGGCAAAGGTGTGGGTGCAAGTTTATAGTCATTTGGTACCCAAATGGGTCATAGCAATCTCATAGGTACAAGTTCAGGGTAACAGATGGTCGCTTGGGGCAGCTGTGAAGGTGTCGGTGCAAGTTTAGAGTCAACTGATGTCCAATTGGGTGATAGCAATCTTATAGGTACAAGTTCAGGGTAACAGATGGTCGCTTGGGGCGGCTGTGAAGGTGTCGGTGCAAGTTTAGAGTCAACTGATGTCCAATTGGGTGATAGCAATCTTATAGGTACAAGTTCAGGGTAACAGATGGTCGCTTGGGGCAGCTGTGAAGGTGTCGGTGTAAGTTTGGAGCCAACCGATGCCCATTTGAGTGGTGGCAAAGGTGTGGGGGCAAGTTTATAGTCTTTTGGTACCCAAATGGGTCATAGCAATCTCATAGGTACAAGTTCAGGGTAACAGATGGTCGATTTGGGCAGCTGTGAAGGTGTCGGTGCAAGTTTAGAGTCAACTGATGTCCAATTGGGTGATAGCAATCTTATAGGTACAAGTTCAGGGTAACAGATGGTCGCTTGGGGCAGCTATGAAGGTGTCGGTGCAAGTTTGGAGCCAACCGATGCCCATTTGAGTGGTGGCAAAGGTGTGGGTGCAGGTTTAGAGTCAACTGATGTCCAATTGGGTGATAGCAATCTTATAGGTACAAGTTCAGGGTAACAGATGGTCGCTTGGGGCAGCTATGAAGGTGTCGGTGTAAGTTTGGAGCCAACCGATGCCCATTTGAGTGGTGGCAAAGGTGTGGGGGCAAGTTTATAGTCTTTTGGTACCCAAATGGGTCATAGCAATCTCATAGGTACAAGTTCAGGGTAACAGATGGTCGATTTGGGCAGCTGTGAAGGTGTCGGTGCAAGTTTAGAGTCAACTGATGTCCAATTGGGTGATAGCAATCTCATAGGTACAAGTTCAGGGTAACAGATGGTCGCTTGGGGCAGCTATGAAGGTGTCGGTGCAAGTTTGGAGCCAACCGATGCCCATTTGAGTGGTGGCAAAGGTGTGGGTGCAGGTTTAGAGTCAACTGATGTCTAATAGGGTGATAGCAATCTCATAGGTACAAGTTCAGGGTAACGGATGGTCGCTTGGGGCAGCTGTGAAGGTGTCGGTGCAAGTTTGGAGCCAACCGATGCCCATTTGAGTGATGGGAAAGGTGTGGGTGCAAGTTTATAGTCATTTGGTACCCAAATGGGTCATAGCAATGTCATAGGTACAAGTTCAGGGTAACAAATGGTCGATTTGGGCAGCTGTGAAGGTGTCGGTGCAAGTTTGGAGCCAACCGATGCCCATTTGAGTGGTGGCAAAGGTGTGGGTGCAAGTTTATAGTCATATGGTACCCAAATAGGTCATAGCAATCTCATAGGTACAAGTTCAGGGTAACAGATGGTCGATTTGGGCAGCTGTGAAGATGTCGGTGCAGGTTTAGAGTCAACTGATGTCCAATTGGGTGATAGCAATCTTATAGGTACAAGTTCAGGGTAACAGATGGTCGCTTGGGGCAGCTGTGAAGGTGTCGGTGTAAGTTTGGAGCCAACCGATGCCCATTTGAGTGGTGGCAAAGGTGTGGGGGCAAGTTTATAGTCTTTTGGTACCCAAATGGGTCATAGCAATCTCATAGGTACAAGTTCAGGGTAACAGATGGTCGATTTGGGCAGCTGTGAAGGTGTCGGTGCAAGTTTAGAGTCAACTGATGTCCAATTGGGTGATAGCAATCTTATAGGTACAAGTTCAGGGTAACAGATGGTCGCTTGGGGCAGCTATGAAGGTGTCGGTGCAAGTTTGGAGCCAACCGATGCCCATTTGAGTGGTGGCAAAGGTGTGGGTGCAGGTTTAGAGTCAACTGATGTCCAATTGGGTGATAGCAATCTTATAGGTACAAGTTCAGGGTAACAGATGGTCGCTTGGGGCAGCTATGAAGGTGTCGGTGTAAGTTTGGAGCCAACCGATGCCCATTTGAGTGGTGGCAAAGGTGTGGGGGCAAGTTTATAGTCTTTTGGTACCCAAATGGGTCATAGCAATCTCATAGGTACAAGTTCAGGGTAACAGATGGTCGATTTGGGCAGCTGTGAAGGTGTCGGTGCAAGTTTAGAGTCAACTGATGTCCAATTGGGTGATAGCAATCTTATAGGTACAAGTTCAGGGTAACAGATGGTCGCTTGGGGCAGCTATGAAGGTGTCGGTGCAAGTTTGGAGCCAACCGATGCCCATTTGAGTGGTGGCAAAGGTGTGGGTGCAAGTTTATAGTCATTTGATACCCAAATGGGTCATAGCAATCTCATAGGTACAAGTTCAGGGTAACAGATGGTCGATTTGGGCAGCTGTGAAGATGTCGGTGCAGGTTTAGAGTCAACTGATGTCCAATTGGGTGATAGCAATCTTATAGGTACAAGTTCAGGGTAACAGATGGTCGCTTGGGGCAGCTATGAAGGTGTCGGTGCAAGTTTAGAGTCAACTGATGTCCAATTGGGTGATAGCAATCTTATAGGTACAAGTTCAGGGTAACAGATGGTCGCTTGGGGCAGCTGTGAAGGTGTCGGTGCAAGTTTGGAGCCAACCGATGCCCATTTGAGTGGTGGCAAAGGTGTGGGTGCAAGTTTATAGTCATTTGGTACCCAAATGGGTCATAGCAATCTCATAGGTACAAGTTCAGGGTAACAGATGGTCGATTTGGGCAGCTGTGAAGATGTCGGTGCAGGTTTAGAGTCAACTGATGTCCAATTGGGTGATAGCAATCTTATAGGTACAAGTTCAGGGTAACAGATGGTCGCTTGGGGCAGCTGTGAAGGTGTCGGTGCAAGTTTGGAGCCAACCGATGCCCATTTGAGTGGTGGCAAAGGTGTGCAAGTTTATAGTCATTTGGTACCCAAATGGGTCATAGCAATCTCATAGGTACAAGTTCAGGGTAACGAATGGTCGATTTGGGCAGCTGTGAAGGTGTCGGTGCAAGTTTGGAGTCAACTGATGCCCAATTGGGTGATAGCAATTTCATAGGTACAAGTTCAGGGTAACAGATGGTCGATTTGGGCAGCTGTGAAGGTGTCGGTGTAAGTTTGGAGTCAACTGATGCCCAATTGGGTGATAGCAATCTCATAGGTACAAGTTCAGGGTAACAGATGGTCGCTTGGGGCAGCTGTGAAGGTGTCGGTGCAATTTTGGAGTCAACTGATTCCCAATTGGGTGATAGCAATCTCATAGGTACAAGTGCAGGGTAACAGATGGTCGCTTGGGGCAGCTGTGAAGGTGTCGGTGCAAGTTTGGAGTCAACTGATGCCCAATTGGGTGATAGCAATCTCATAGGTACAAGTTCAGGGTAACAGATGGTCGCTTGGGGCAGCTGTGAAGGTGTCGGTGCAAGTTTGGAGCCAACTGATGCCCATTTGAGTGGTGGCAAAGGTGTGGGTGCAAGTTTATAGTCATTTGGTACCCAAATGGGTCATAGCAATCTCATAGGTACAAGTTCAGGGTAACAGATGGTCGATTTGGGCAGCTGTGAAGATGTCGGTGCAGGTTTAGAGTCAACTGATGTCCAATTGGGTGATAGCAATCTTATAGGTACAAGTTCAGGGTAACAGATGGTCGCTTGGGGCAGCTGTGAAGGTGTCGGTGCAAGTTTGGAGCCAACCGATGCCCATTTGAGTGGTGGCAAAGGTGTGGGTGCAAGTTTATAGTCATTTGGTACCCAAATGGGTCATAGCAATGTCATAGGTACAAGTTCAGGGTAACAAATGGTCGATTTGGGCAGCTGTGAAGGTGTCGGTGCAAGTTTGGAGTCAACTGATGCCCAATTGGGTGATAGCAATCTCATAGGTACAAGTTCAGGGTAACAGATGGTCGCTTGGGGCAGCTGTGAAGGTGTCGGTGCAAGTTTGGAGCCAACCGATGCCCATTTGAGTGGTGGCAAAGGTGTGGGTGCAAGTTTATAGTCATTTGGTACCCAAATGGGTCATAGCAATCTCATAGGTACAAGTTCAGGGTAACAGATGGTCGATTTGGGCAGCTGTGAAGGTGTCGGTGCAGGTTTAGAGTCAACTGATGTCCAATTGGGTGATAGCAATCTCATAGGTACAAGTTCAGGGTAATAGATGGTCGATTTGGGCAGCTGTGAAGGTGTCGGTGCAAGTTTGGAGTCAACTGATGCCCAATTGGTTGATAGCAATCTCATAGGTACAAGTTCAGGGTAATAGATGGTCGATATGGGCAGCTGAGAAGGTGTTGGTGCAAGTTCATGGTCTTCTGTTACCCAATTGGGAGATAGCAATCTCATGGGCACAAGTTCAGGGTAACAGATGGACGATTTGGGCAGCTGTAAAGGTGTTGGTGTGAGTTTGAGGTTAAGTGATGCCCAATTGAGTAGTGGCAAGGGTGTGGGGGCAAGTTCATAGACTTCTGGTACCCAATTGGGTGATAGCAATCTCATAGGTACAAGTTCAGGGTAACAGATGGTTGCTTGGGGCAGCTGTGAAGGTGTCGGTGCAAGTTTGGAGCCAACCGATGCCCATTTGAGTGGTGGCAAAGGTGTGGGTGCAAGTTTATAGTTATTTGGTACCCAAATGGGTCATAGCAATCTCATAGGTACAAGTTCAGGGTAACAAATGGTCGATTTGGGCAGCTGTGAAGGTGTCGGTGCAAGTTTGGAGTCAACTGATGCCCAATTGGGTGATAGCAATCTCATAGGTAGAAGTTCAGGGTAACAGATGGTCGCTTGGGGCAGCTGTGAAGGTGTCGGTGCAAGTTTGGAGCCAACCGATGCCCATTTGAGTGGTGGCAAAGGTGTGGGTGCAAGTTTATAGTCATTTGATACCCAAATGGGTCATAGCAATCTCATAGGTACAAGTTCAGGGTAACAGATGGTCGATTTGGGCAGCTGTGAAGATGTCGGTGCAGGTTTAGAGTCAACTGATGTCCAATTGGGTGATAGCAATCTTATAGGTACAAGTTCAGGGTAACAGATGGTCGCTTGGGGCAGCTATGAAGGTGTCGGTGCAAGTTTAGAGTCAACTGATGTCCAATTGGGTGATAGCAATCTTATAGGTACAAGTTCAGGGTAATAGATGGTCGATATGGGCAGCTGAGAAGGTGTCGGTGCAAGTTCATGGTCTTCTGTTACCCAATTGGGAGATAGCAATCTCATGGGCACAAGTTCAGGGTAACAGATGGACGATTTGGGCAGCTGTAAAGGTGTTGGTGTGAGTTTGAGGTTAAGTGATGCCCAATTGAGTAGTGGCAAGGGTGTGGGGGCAAGTTCATAGACTTCTGGTACCCAATTGGGTGATAGCAATCTCATAGGTACAAGTTCAGGGTAACAGATGGTCGCTTGGGGCAGCTGTGAAGGTGTCGGTGCAAGTTTGGAGCCAACTGATGCCCATTTGAGTGGTGGCAAAGGTGTGGGTGCAAGTTTATAGTCATTTGGTACCCAAATGGGTCATAGCAATCTCATAGGTACAAGTTCAGGGTAACAGATGGTCGATTTGGGCAGCTGTGAAGATGTCGGTGCAGGTTTAGAGTCAACTGATGTCCAATTGGGTGATAGCAATCTTATAGGTACAAGTTCAGGGTAACAGATGGTCGATTTGGGCAGCTGTGAAGATGTCGGTGCAGGTTTAGAGTCAACTGATGTCCAATTGGGTGATAGCAATCTTATAGGTACAAGTTCAGGGTAACAGATGGTCGCTTGGGGCAGCTATGAAGGTGTCGGTGCAAGTTTAGAGTCAACTGATGTCCAATTGGGTGATAGCAATCTTATAGGTACAAGTTCAGGGTAATAGATGGTCGATATGGGCAGCTGAGAAGGTGTCGGTGCAAGTTCATGGTCTTCTGTTACCCAATTGGGAGATAGCAATCTCATGGGCACAAGTTCAGGGTAACAGATGGACGATTTGGGCAGCTGTAAAGGTGTTGGTGTGAGTTTGAGGTTAAGTGATGCCCAATTGAGTAGTGGCAAGGGTGTGGGGGCAAGTTCATAGACTTCTGGTACCCAATTGGGTGATAGCAATCTCATAGGTACAAGTTCAGGGTAACAGATGGTCGCTTGGGGCAGCTGTGAAGGTGTCGGTGCAAGTTTGGAGCCAACTGATGCCCATTTGAGTGGTGGCAAAGGTGTGGGTGCAAGTTTATAGTCATTTGGTACCCAAATGGGTCATAGCAATCTCATAGGTACAAGTTCAGGGTAACAGATGGTCGATTTGGGCAGCTGTGAAGATGTCGGTGCAGGTTTAGAGTCAACTGATGTCCAATTGGGTGATAGCAATCTTATAGGTACAAGTTCAGGGTAACAGATGGTCGCTTGGGGCAGCTGTGAAGGTGTCGGTGCAAGTTTGGAGCCAACCGATGCCCATTTGAGTGGTGGCAAAGGTGTGGGTGCAAGTTTATAGTCATTTGGTACCCAAATGGGTCATAGCAATGTCATAGGTACAAGTTCAGGGTAACAAATGGTCGATTTGGGCAGCTGTGAAGGTGTCGGTGCAAGTTTGGAGTCAACTGATGCCCAATTGGGTGATAGCAATCTCATAGGTACAAGTTCAGGGTAACAGATGGTCGCTTGGGGCAGCTGTGAAGGTGTCGGTGCAAGTTTGGAGCCAACCGATGCCCATTTGAGTGGTGGCAAAGGTGTGGGTGCAAGTTTATAGTCATTTGGTACCCAAATGGGTCATAGCAATCTCATAGGTACAAGTTCAGGGTAACAGATGGTCGATTTGGGCAGCTGTGAAGGTGTCGGTGCAGGTTTAGAGTCAACTGATGTCCAATTGGGTGATAGCAATCTCATAGGTACAAGTTCAGGGTAATAGATGGTCGATTTGGGCAGCTGTGAAGGTGTCGGTGCAAGTTTGGAGTCAACTGATGCCCAATTGGTTGATAGCAATCTCATAGGTACAAGTTCAGGGTAATAGATGGTCGATATGGGCAGCTGAGAAGGTGTTGGTGCAAGTTCATGGTCTTCTGTTACCCAATTGGGAGATAGCAATCTCATGGGCACAAGTTCAGGGTAACAGATGGACGATTTGGGCAGCTGTAAAGGTGTTGGTGTGAGTTTGAGGTTAAGTGATGCCCAATTGAGTAGTGGCAAGGGTGTGGGGGCAAGTTCATAGACTTCTGGTACCCAATTGGGTGATAGCAATCTCATAGGTACAAGTTCAGGGTAACAGATGGTTGCTTGGGGCAGCTGTGAAGGTGTCGGTGCAAGTTTGGAGCCAACCGATGCCCATTTGAGTGGTGGCAAAGGTGTGGGTGCAAGTTTATAGTTATTTGGTACCCAAATGGGTCATAGCAATCTCATAGGTACAAGTTCAGGGTAACAAATGGTCGATTTGGGCAGCTGTGAAGGTGTCGGTGCAAGTTTGGAGTCAACTGATGCCCAATTGGGTGATAGCAATCTCATAGGTAGAAGTTCAGGGTAACAGATGGTCGCTTGGGGCAGCTGTGAAGGTGTCGGTGCAAGTTTGGAGCCAACCGATGCCCATTTGAGTGGTGGCAAAGGTGTGGGTGCAAGTTTATAGTCATTTGATACCCAAATGGGTCATAGCAATCTCATAGGTACAAGTTCAGGGTAACAGATGGTCGATTTGGGCAGCTGTGAAGATGTCGGTGCAGGTTTAGAGTCAACTGATGTCCAATTGGGTGATAGCAATCTTATAGGTACAAGTTCAGGGTAACAGATGGTCGCTTGGGGCAGCTATGAAGGTGTCGGTGCAAGTTTAGAGTCAACTGATGTCCAATTGGGTGATAGCAATCTTATAGGTACAAGTTCAGGGTAATAGATGGTCGATATGGGCAGCTGAGAAGGTGTCGGTGCAAGTTCATGGTCTTCTGTTACCCAATTGGGAGATAGCAATCTCATGGGCACAAGTTCAGGGTAACAGATGGACGATTTGGGCAGCTGTAAAGGTGTTGGTGTGAGTTTGAGGTTAAGTGATGCCCAATTGAGTAGTGGCAAGGGTGTGGGGGCAAGTTCATAGACTTCTGGTACCCAATTGGGTGATAGCAATCTCATAGGTACAAGTTCAGGGTAACGGATGGTCGCTTGGGGCAGCTGTGAAGGTGTCGGTGCAAGTTTGGAGCCAACCGATGCCCATTTGAGTGGTGGCAAAGGTGTGGGTGCAAGTTTATAGTCATTTGGTACCCAAATAGGTCATAGCAATCTCATAGGTACAAGTTCAGGGTAACAGATGGTCGATTTGGGCAGCTGTGAAGATGTCGGTGCAGGTTTAGAGTCAACTGATGTCCAATTGGGTGATAGCAATCTTATAGGTACAAGTTCAGGGTAACAGATGGTCGCTTGGGGCAGCTGTGAAGGTGTCGGTGTAAGTTTGGAGCCAACCGATGCCCATTTGAGTGGTGGCAAAGGTGTGGGGGCAAGTTTATAGTCTTTTGGTACCCAAATGGGTCATAGCAATCTCATAGGTACAAGTTCAGGGTAACAAATGGTCGATTTGGGCAGCTGTGAAGGTGTCGGTGCAAGTTTGGAGCCAACCGATGCCCATTTGAGTGGTGGCAAAGGTGTGGGTGCAAGTTTATAGTCATTTGGTACCCAAATGGGTCATAGCAATGTCATAGGTACAAGTTCAGGGTAACAAATGGTCGATTTGGGCAGCTGTGAAGGTGTCGGTGCAAGTTTGGAGTCAACTGATGCCCAATTGGGTGATAGCAATCTCATAGGTACAAGTTCAGGGTAACAGATGGTCGCTTGGGGCAGCTGTGAAGGTGTCGGTGCAAGTTTGGAGCCAACCGATGCCCATTTGAGTGGTGGCAAAGGTGTGGGTGCAAGTTTATAGTTATTTGGTACCCAAATGGGTCATAGCAATCTCATAGGTACAAGTTCAGGGTAACAAATGGTCGATTTGGGCAGCTGTGAAGGTGTCGGTGCAAGTTTGGAGTCAACTGATGCCCAATTGGGTGATAGCAATCTCATAGGTAGAAGTTCAGGGTAACAGATGGTCGCTTGGGGCAGCTGTGAAGGTGTCGGTGCAAGTTTGGAGCCAACCGATGCCCATTTGAGTGGTGGCAAAGGTGTGGGTGCAAGTTTATAGTCATTTGATACCCAAATGGGTCATAGCAATCTCATAGGTACAAGTTCAGGGTAACAGATGGTCGATTTGGGCAGCTGTGAAGATGTCGGTGCAGGTTTAGAGTCAACTGATGTCCAATTGGGTGATAGCAATCTTATAGGTACAAGTTCAGGGTAACAGATGGTCGCTTGGGGCAGCTGTGAAGGTGTCGGTGCAAGTTTGGAGCCAACCGATGCCCATTTGATTGGTGGCAAAGGTGTGGGTGCAAGTTTATAGTCATTTGGTACCCAAATGGGTCATAGCAATCTCATAGGTACAAGTTCAGGGTAACAAATGGTCGATTTGGGCAGCTGTGAAGGTGTCGGTGCAAGTTTGGAGTCAACTGATGCCCAATTGGGTGATAGCAATCTCATAGGTAGAAGTTCAGGGTAATAGATGGTCGCTTGGGGCAGCTGTGAAGGTGTCGGTGCAAGTTTGGAGCCAACCGATGCCCATTTGAGTGGTGGCAAAGGTGTGGGTGCAAGTTTATAGTCATTTGATACCCAAATGGGTCATAGCAATCTCATAGGTACAAGTTCAGGGTAACAGATGGTCGATTTGGGCAGCTGTGAAGATGTCGGTGCAGGTTTAGAGTCAACTGATGTCCAATTGGGTGATAGCAATCTTATAGGTACAAGTTCAGGGTAACAGATGGTCGCTTGGGGCAGCT
The DNA here is from genome assembly GCA_024516245.1 of Peziza echinospora. NCBI lineage: Eukaryota > Fungi > Ascomycota > Pezizomycetes > Pezizales > Pezizaceae > Peziza > Peziza echinospora. Next base: position 16,391 of record JAJLQT010000080.1, on the reverse strand, counting down.
GTGAAGGTGTCGGTGCAAGTTTAGAGTCAACTGATGTCCAATTGGGTGATAGCAATCTTATAGGTACAAGTTCAGGGTAACAGATGGTCGCTTGGGGCAGCTGTGAAGGTGTCGGTGCAAGTTTGGAGCCAACCGATGCCCATTTGAGTGGTGGCAAAGGTGTGGGTGCAAGTTTATAGTCATTTGGTACCCAAATGGGTCATAGCAATCTCATAGGTACAAGTGCAGGGTAACAGATGGTCGCTTGGGGCAGCTGTGAAGGTGTCGGTGCAAGTTTGGAGTCAACTGATGCCCAATTGGGTGATAGCAATCTCATAGGTACAAGTTCAGGGTAACAGATGGTCGCTTGGGGCAGCTGTGAAGGTGTCGGTGCAAGTTTGGAGCCAACCGATGCCCATTTGAGTGGTGGCAAAGGTGTGGGTGCAAGTTTATAGTCATTTGGTACCCAAATGGGTCATAGCAATCTCATAGGTACAAGTTCAGGGTAACAGATGGTCGATTTGGGCAGCTGTGAAGATGTCGGTGCAGGTTTAGAGTCAACTGATGTCCAATTGGGTGATAGCAATCTTATAGGTACAAGTTCAGGGTAACAGATGGTCGCTTGGGGCAGCTATGAAGGTGTCGGTGCAAGTTTAGAGTCAACTGATGTCCAATTGGGTGATAGCAATCTTATAGGTACAAGTTCAGGGTAATAGATGGTCGATATGGGCAGCTGAGAAGGTGTCGGTGCAAGTTCATGGTCTTCTGTTACCCAATTGGGAGATAGCAATCTCATGGGCACAAGTTCAGGGTAACAGATGGACGATTTGGGCAGCTGTAAAGGTGTTGGTGTGAGTTTGAGGTTAAGTGATGCCCAATTGAGTAGTGGCAAGGGTGTGGGGGCAAGTTCATAGACTTCTGGTACCCAATTGGGTGATAGCAATCTCATAGGTACAAGTTCAGGGTAACGGATGGTCGCTTGGGGCAGCTGTGAAGGTGTCGGTGCAAGTTTGGAGCCAACCGATGCCCATTTGAGTGGTGGCAAAGGTGTGGGTGCAAGTTTATAGTCATTTGGTACCCAAATAGGTCATAGCAATCTCATAGGTACAAGTTCAGGGTAACAGATGGTCGATTTGGGCAGCTGTGAAGATGTCGGTGCAGGTTTAGAGTCAACTGATGTCCAATTGGGTGATAGCAATCTTATAGGTACAAGTTCAGGGTAACAGATGGTCGCTTGGGGCAGCTGTGAAGGTGTCGGTGTAAGTTTGGAGCCAACCGATGCCCATTTGAGTGGTGGCAAAGGTGTGGGGGCAAGTTTATAGTCTTTTGGTACCCAAATGGGTCATAGCAATCTCATAGGTACAAGTTCAGGGTAACAAATGGTCGATTTGGGCAGCTGTGAAGGTGTCGGTGCAAGTTTGGAGCCAACCGATGCCCATTTGAGTGGTGGCAAAGGTGTGGGTGCAAGTTTATAGTCATTTGGTACCCAAATGGGTCATAGCAATGTCATAGGTACAAGTTCAGGGTAACAAATGGTCGATTTGGGCAGCTGTGAAGGTGTCGGTGCAAGTTTGGAGTCAACTGATGCCCAATTGGGTGATAGCAATCTCATAGGTACAAGTTCAGGGTAACAGATGGTCGCTTGGGGCAGCTGTGAAGGTGTCGGTGCAAGTTTGGAGCCAACCGATGCCCATTTGAGTGGTGGCAAAGGTGTGGGTGCAAGTTTATAGTTATTTGGTACCCAAATGGGTCATAGCAATCTCATAGGTACAAGTTCAGGGTAACAAATGGTCGATTTGGGCAGCTGTGAAGGTGTCGGTGCAAGTTTGGAGTCAACTGATGCCCAATTGGGTGATAGCAATCTCATAGGTAGAAGTTCAGGGTAACAGATGGTCGCTTGGGGCAGCTGTGAAGGTGTCGGTGCAAGTTTGGAGCCAACCGATGCCCATTTGAGTGGTGGCAAAGGTGTGGGTGCAAGTTTATAGTCATTTGATACCCAAATGGGTCATAGCAATCTCATAGGTACAAGTTCAGGGTAACAGATGGTCGATTTGGGCAGCTGTGAAGATGTCGGTGCAGGTTTAGAGTCAACTGATGTCCAATTGGGTGATAGCAATCTTATAGGTACAAGTTCAGGGTAACAGATGGTCGCTTGGGGCAGCTGTGAAGGTGTCGGTGCAAGTTTGGAGCCAACCGATGCCCATTTGATTGGTGGCAAAGGTGTGGGTGCAAGTTTATAGTCATTTGGTACCCAAATGGGTCATAGCAATCTCATAGGTACAAGTTCAGGGTAACAAATGGTCGATTTGGGCAGCTGTGAAGGTGTCGGTGCAAGTTTGGAGTCAACTGATGCCCAATTGGGTGATAGCAATCTCATAGGTAGAAGTTCAGGGTAATAGATGGTCGCTTGGGGCAGCTGTGAAGGTGTCGGTGCAAGTTTGGAGCCAACCGATGCCCATTTGAGTGGTGGCAAAGGTGTGGGTGCAAGTTTATAGTCATTTGATACCCAAATGGGTCATAGCAATCTCATAGGTACAAGTTCAGGGTAACAGATGGTCGATTTGGGCAGCTGTGAAGATGTCGGTGCAGGTTTAGAGTCAACTGATGTCCAATTGGGTGATAGCAATCTTATAGGTACAAGTTCAGGGTAACAGATGGTCGCTTGGGGCAGCTGTGAAGGTGTCGGTGCAAGTTTAGAGTCAACTGATGTCCAATTGGGTGATAGCAATCTTATAGGTACAAGTTCAGGGTAACAGATGGTCGCTTGGGGCAGCTGTGAAGGTGTCGGTGCAAGTTTGGAGCCAACCGATGCCCATTTGAGTGGTGGCAAAAGTGTGGGTGCAAGTTTATAGTCATTTGGTACCCAAATGGGTCATAGCAATCTCATAGGTACAAGTTCAGGGTAACAGATGGTCGATTTGGGCAGCTGTGAAGATGTCGGTGCAGGTTTAGAGTCAACTGATGTCCAATTGGGTGATAGCAATCTTATAGGTACAAGTTCAGGGTAACAGATGGTCGCTTGGGGCAGCTGTGAAGGTGTCGGTGCAAGTTTGGAGCCAACCGATGCCCATTTGAGTGGTGGCAAAGGTGTGGGTGCAAGTTTATAGTCATTTGGTACCCAAATGGGTCATAGCAATCTCATAGGTACAAGTGCAGGGTAACAGATGGTCGCTTGGGGCAGCTGTGAAGGTGTCGGTGCAAGTTTGGAGTCAACTGATGCCCAATTGGGTGATAGCAATCTCATAGGTACAAGTTCAGGGTAACAGATGGTCGCTTGGGGCAGCTGTGAAGGTGTCGGTGCAAGTTTAGAGTCAACTGATGTCCAATTGGGTGATAGCAATCTTATAGGTACAAGTTCAGGGTAACAGATGGTCGCTTGGGGCAGCTGTGAAGGTGTCGGTGCAAGTTTGGAGCCAACCGATGCCCATTTGAGTGGTGGCAAAGGTGTGGGTGCAAGTTTATAGTCATTTGGTACCCAAATGGGTCATAGCAATCTCATAGGTACAAGTGCAGGGTAACAGATGGTCGCTTGGGGCAGCTCTGAAGATGTCGGTGCAGGTTTAGAGTCAACTGATGTCCAATTGGGTGATAGCAATCTTATAGGTACAAGTTCAGGGTAACAGATGGTCGCTTGGGGCAGCTGTGAAGGTGTCGGTGCAAGTTTGGAGCCAACCGACGCCCATTTGAGTGGTGGCAAAGGTGTGGGTGCAAGTTTATAGTCATTTGGTACCCAAATGGGTCATAGCAATCTCATAGGTACAAGTTTAGGGTAACAGATGGTCGATTTGGGCAGCTCTGAAGATGTCGGTGCAGGTTTAGAGTCAACTGATGTCCAATTGGGTGATAGCAATCTTATAGGTACAAGTTCAGGGTAACAGATGGTCGCTTGGGGCAGCTGTGAAGGTGTCGGTGCAAGTTTGGAGCCAACCGATGCCCATTTGAGTGGTGGCAAAGGTGTGGGTGCAAGTTTATAGTCATTTGGTACCCAAATGGGTCATAGCAATCTGATAGGTACAAGTTCAGGGTAACAGATGGTCGATTTGAGCAGCTGTGAAGATGTCAGTGCAGGTTTAGAGTCAACTGATGTCCAATTGGGTGATAGCAATCTTATAGGTACAAGTTCAGGGTAACAGATGGTCGCTTGGGGCAGCTGTGAAGGTGTCGGTGCAAGTTTGGAGCCAACCGATGCCCATTTGAGTGGTGGCAAAGGTGTGGGTGCAAGTTTATAGTCATTTGGTACCCAAATGGGTCATAGCAATCTCATAGGTACAAGTTCAGGGTAACAAATGGTCGATTTGGGCAGCTGTGAAGGTGTCGGTGCAAGTTTGGAGCCAACCGATGCCCATTTGAGTGGTGGCAAAGGTGTGGGTGCAAGTTTATAGTCATTTGGTACCCAAATGGGTCATAGCAATCTCATAGGTACAAGTGCAGGGTAACAGATGGTCGCTTGGGGCAGCTGTGAAGGTGTCGGTGCAAGTTTGGAGTTAACTGATGCCCAATTGGGTGATAGCAATCTCATAGGTACAAGTTCAGGGTAACAGATGGTCGATTTGAGCAGCTGTGAAGATGTCGGTGCAGGTTTAGAGTCAACTGATGTCCAATTGGGTGATAGCAATCTTATAGGTACAAGTTCAGGGTAACAGATGGTCGCTTGGGGCAGCTGTGAAGGTGTCGGTGCAAGTTTGGAGCCAACCGATGCCCATTTGAGTGGTGGCAAAGGTGTGGGTGCAAGTTTATAGTCATTTGGTACCCAAATGGGTCATAGCAATCTCATAGGTACAAGTGCAGGGTAACAGATGGTCGCTTGGGGCAGCTGTGAAGGTGTCGGTGCAAGTTTGGAGTCAACTGATGCCCAATTGGGTGATAGCAATCTCATAGGTACAAGTTCAGGGTAACAGATGGTCGCTTGGGGCAGCTGTGAAGGTGTCGGTGCAAGTTTGGAGCCAACCGATGCCCATTTGAGTGGTGGCAAAGGTGTGGGTGCAAGTTTATAGTCATTTGGTACCCAAATGGGTCATAGCAATCTCATAGGTACAAGTTTAGGGTAACAGATGGTCGATTTGGGCAGCTGTGAAGATGTTGGTGCAGGTTTAGAGTCAACTGATGTCCAATTGGGTGATAGCAATCTTATAGGTACAAGTTCAGGGTAACAGATGGTCGCTTGGGGCAGCTGTGAAGGTGTCGGTGCAAGTTTGGAGCCAACCGATGCCCATTTGAGTGGTGGCAAAGGTGTGGGTGCAAGTTTATAGTCATTTGATACCCAAATGGGTCATAGCAATCTCATAGGTACAAGTTCAGGGTAACAGATGGTCGATTTGGGCAGCTGTGAAGATGTCGGTGCAGGTTTAGAGTCAACTGATGTCCAATTGGGTGATAGCAATCTCATAGGTACAAGTTCAGGGTAACAGATGGTCGCTTGGGGCAGCTGTGAAGGTGTCGGTGCAAGTTTGGAGTCAACTGATGCCCAATTGGGTGATAGCAATCTCATAGGTACAAGTGCAGGGTAACAAATGGTCGCTTGGGGCAGCTGTGAAGGTGTCGGTGCAAGTTTGGAGTCAACTGATGCCCAATTGGGTGATAGCAATCTCATAGGTACAAGTTCAGGGTAACAGATGGTCGCTTGGGGCAGCTGTGAAGGTGTCGGTGCAAGTTTGGAGCCAACCGATGCCCATTTGAGTGGTGGCAAAGGTGTGGGTGCAAGTTTATAGTCATTTGGTACCCAAATGGGTCATAGCAATCTCATAGGTACAAGTTTAGGGTAACAGATGGTCGATTTGGGCAGCTGTGAAGATGTCGGTGCAGGTTTAGAGTCAACTGATGTCCAATTGGGTGATAGCAATCTTATAGGTACAAGTTCAGGGTAACAGATGGTCGCTTGGGGCAGCTGTGAAGGTGTCGGTGCAAGTTTGGAGCCAACTGGTGCCCAATTGGGTGATAGCAATCTCATAGGTACAAGTGCAGGGTAACAGATGGTCGCTTGGGGCAGCTGTGAAGGTGTCGGTGCAAGTTTGGAGTCAACTGATGCCCAATTGGGTGATAGCAATCTCATAGGTACAAGTTCAGGGTAACAGATGGTCGCTTGGGGCAGCTGTGAAGGTGTCGGTGCAAGTTTGGAGCCAACCGATGCCCATTTGAGTGGTGGCAAAGGTGTGGGTGCAAGTTTATAGTCATTTGGTACCCAAATGGGTCATAGCAATCTCATAGGTACAAGTTCAGGGTAACAGATGGTCGCTTGGGGCAGCTGTGAAGGTGTCGGTGCAAGTTTGGAGTCAACTGATGCCCAATTGGGTGATAGCAATCTCATAGGTACAAGTGCAGGGTAACAAATGGTCGCTTGGGGCAGCTGTGAAGGTGTCGGTGCAAGTTTGGAGTCAACTGATGCCCAATTGGGTGATAGCAATCTCATAGGTACAAGTTCAGGGTAACAGATGGTCGCTTGGGGCAGCTGTGAAGGTGTCGGTGCAAGTTTGGAGCCAACCGATGCCCATTTGAGTGGTGGCAAAGGTGTGGGTGCAAGTTTATAGTCATTTGGTACCCAAATGGGTCATAGCAATCTCATAGGTACAAGTTTAGGGTAACAGATGGTCGATTTGGGCAGCTGTGAAGATGTCGGTGCAGGTTTAGAGTCAACTGATGTCCAATTGGGTGATAGCAATCTTATAGGTACAAGTTCAGGGTAACAGATGGTCGCTTGGGGCAGCTGTGAAGGTGTCGGTGCAAGTTTGGAGCCAACTGGTGCCCAATTGGGTGATAGCAATCTCATAGGTACAAGTGCAGGGTAACAGATGGTCGCTTGGGGCAGCTGTGAAGGTGTCGGTGCAAGTTTGGAGTCAACTGATGCCCAATTGGGTGATAGCAATCTCATAGGTACAAGTTCAGGGTAACAGATGGTCGCTTGGGGCAGCTGTGAAGGTGTCGGTGCAAGTTTGGAGCCAACCGATGCCCATTTGAGTGGTGGCAAAGGTGTGGGTGCAAGTTTATAGTCATTTGGTACCCAAATGGGTCATAGCAATCTCATAGGTACAAGTTCAGGGTAACAGATGGTCGATTTGGGCAGCTGTGAAGATGTCGGTGCAGGTTTAGAGTCAACTGATGCCCAATTGGGTGATAGCAGTCTTATAGGTACAAGTTCAGGGTAACAGATGGTCGCTTGGGGCAGCTGTGAAGGTGTCGGTGCAAGTTTGGAGCCAACCGATGCCCATTTGAGTGGTGGCAAAGGTGTGGGTGCAAGTTTATAGTCATTTGGTACCCAAATGGGTCATAGCAATCTCATAGGTACAAGTTCAGGGTAACAAATGGTCGATTTGGGCAGCTGTGAAGGTGTCGGTGCAAGTTTGGAGTCAACTGATGCCCAATTGGGTGATAGCAATCTCATAGGTAGAAGTTCAGGGTAACAGATGGTCGCTTGGGGCAGCTGTGAAGGTGTCGGTGCAAGTTTGGAGCCAACCGATGCCCATTTGAGTGGTGGCAAAGGTGTGGGTGCAAGTTTATAGTCATTTGATACCCAAATGGGTCATAGCAATCTCATAGGTACAAGTTCAGGGTAACAGATGGTCGATTTGGGCAGCTGTGAAGATGTCGGTGCAGGTTTAGAGTCAACTGATGTCCAATTGGGTGATAGCAATCTTATAGGTACAAGTTCAGGGTAACAGATGGTCGCTTGGGGCAGCTGTGAAGGTGTCGGTGCAAGTTTAGAGTCAACTGATGTCCAATTGGGTGATAGCAATCTTATAGGTACAAGTTCAGGGTAACAGATGGTCGCTTGGGGCAGCTGTGAAGGTGTCGGTGCAAGTTTGGAGCCAACCGATGCCCATTTGAGTGGTGGCAAAAGTGTGGGTGCAAGTTTATAGTCATTTGGTACCCAAATGGGTCATAGCAATCTCATAGGTACAAGTTCAGGGTAACAGATGGTCGATTTGGGCAGCTGTGAAGATGTCGGTGCAGGTTTAGAGTCAACTGATGTCCAATTGGGTGATAGCAATCTTATAGGTACAAGTTCAGGGTAACAGATGGTCGCTTGGGGCAGCTGTGAAGGTGTCGGTGCAAGTTTGGAGCCAACCGATGCCCATTTGAGTGGTGGCAAAGGTGTGGGTGCAAGTTTATAGTCATTTGGTACCCAAATGGGTCATAGCAATCTCATAGGTACAAGTTCAGGGTAACAAATGGTCGATTTGGGCAGCTGTGAAGGTGTCGGTGCAAGTTTGGAGTCAACTGATGCCCAATTGGGTGATAGCAATCTCATAGGTAGAAGTTCAGGGTAACAGATGGTCGCTTGGGGCAGCTGTGAAGGTGTCGGTGCAAGTTTGGAGCCAACCGATGCCCATTTGAGTGGTGGCAAAGGTGTGGGTGCAAGTTTATAGTCATTTGATACCCAAATGGGTCATAGCAATCTCATAGGTACAAGTTCAGGGTAACAGATGGTCGATTTGGGCAGCTGTGAAGATGTCGGTGCAGGTTTAGAGTCAACTGATGTCCAATTGGGTGATAGCAATCTTATAGGTACAAGTTCAGGGTAACAGATGGTCGCTTGGGGCAGCTGTGAAGGTGTCGGTGCAAGTTTAGAGTCAACTGATGTCCAATTGGGTGATAGCAATCTTATAGGTACAAGTTCAGGGTAACAGATGGTCGCTTGGGGCAGCTGTGAAGGTGTCGGTGCAAGTTTGGAGCCAACCGATGCCCATTTGATTGGTGGCAAAGGTGTGCAAGTTTATAGTCATTTGGTACCCAAATGGGTCATAGCAATCTCATAGGTACAAGTTCAGGGTAACGAATGGTCGATTTGGGCAGCTGTGAAGGTGTCGGTGCAAGTTTGGAGTCAACTGATGCCCAATTGGGTGATAGCAATTTCATAGGTACAAGTTCAGGTAACAGATGGTCGATTTGGGCAGCTGTGAAGGTGTCGGTGCAAGTTTGGAGTCAACTGATGCCCAATTGGGTGATAGCAATCTCATAGGTACAAGTTCAGGGTAACAGATGGTCGCTTGGGGCAGCTGTGAAGGTGTCGGTGCAAGTTTGGAGTCAACTGATGCCCAATTGGGTGATAGCAATCTCATAGGTACAAGTTCAGGGTAACAGATGGTCGCTTGGGGCAGCTGTGAAGGTGTCGGTGCAAGTTTGGAGCCAACCGATGCCCATTTGAGTGGTGGCAAAGGTGTGGGTGCAAGTTTATAGTCATTTGGTACCCAAATGGGTCATAGCAATCTCATAGGTACAAGTTTAGGGTAACAGATGGTCGATTTGGGCAGCTCTGAAGATGTCGGTGCAGGTTTAGAGTCAACTGATGTCCAATTGGGTGATAGCAATCTTATAGGTACAAGTTCAGGGTAACAGATGGTCGCTTGGGGCAGCTGTGAAGGTGTCGGTGCAAGTTTGGAGCCAACCGACGCCCATTTGAGTGGTGGCAAAGGTGTGGGTGCAAGTTTATAGTCATTTGGTACCCAAATGGGTCATAGCAATCTCATAGGTACAAGTTTAGGGTAACAGATGGTCGATTTGGGCAGCTCTGAAGATGTCGGTGCAGGTTTAGAGTCAACTGATGTCCAATTGGGTGATAGCAATCTTATAGGTACAAGTTCAGGGTAACAGATGGTCGCTTGGGGCAGCTGTGAAGGTGTCGGTGCAAGTTTGGAGCCAACCGATGCCCATTTGAGTGGTGGCAAAGGTGTGGGTGCAAGTTTATAGTCATTTGGTACCCAAATGGGTCATAGCAATCTGATAGGTACAAGTTCAGGGTAACAGATGGTCGATTTGAGCAGCTGTGAAGATGTCGGTGCAGGTTTAGAGTCAACTGATGTCCAATTGGGTGATAGCAATCTTATAGGTACAAGTTCAGGGTAACAGATGGTTGCTTGGGGCAGCTGTGAAGGTGTCGGTGCAAGTTTGGAGCCAACCGATGCCCATTTGAGTGGTGGCAAAGGTGTGGGTGCAAGTTCATAGTCATTTGGTACCCAAATGGGTCATAGCAATCTCATAGGTACAAGTTCAGGGTAACAAATGGTCGATTTGGGCAGCTGTGAAGGTGTCGGTGCAAGTTTGGAGCCAACCGATGCCCATTTGAGTGGTGGCAAAGGTGTGGGTGCAAGTTTATAGTCATTTGGTACCCAAATGGGTCATAGCAATCTCATAGGTACAAGTGCAGGGTAACAGATGGTCGCTTGGGGCAGCTGTGAAGGTGTCGGTGCAAGTTTGGAGTTAACTGATGCCCAATTGGGTGATAGCAATCTCATAGGTACAAGTTCAGGGTAACAGATGGTCGATTTGAGCAGCTGTGAAGATGTCGGTGCAGGTTTAGAGTCAACTGATGTCCAATTGGGTGATAGCAATCTTATAGGTACAAGTTCAGGGTAACAGATGGTCGCTTGGGGCAGCTGTGAAGGTGTCGGTGCAAGTTTGGAGCCAACCGATGCCCATTTGAGTGGTGGCAAAGGTGTGGGTGCAAGTTTATAGTCATTTGGTACCCAAATGGGTCATAGCAATCTCATAGGTACAAGTTCAGGGTAACAAATGGTCGATTTGGGCAGCTGTGAAGGTGTCAGTGCAAGTTTGGAGTCAACTGATGCCCAATTGGGTGATAGCAATCTCATAGGTACAAGTTCAGGGTAACAGATGGTTGCTTAGGGCAGCTGTGAAGGTGTCGGTGCAAGTTTGGAGCCAACCGATGCCCATTTGAGTGGTGGCAAAGGTGTGGGTGCAAGTTTATAGTCATTTGGTACCCAAATGGGTCATAGCAATCTCATAAGTACAAGTTCAGGGTAACAGATGGTCGATTTGGGCAGCTGTGAAGATGTCGGTGCAGGTTTAGAGTCAACTGATGTCCAATTGGGTGATAGCAATCTTATAGGTACAAGTTCAGGGTAACAGATGGTCGCTTGGGGCAGCTGTGAAGGTGTCGGTGCAAGTTTAGAGTCAACTGATGTCCAATTGGGTGATAGCAATCTTATAGGTACAAGTTCAGGGTAACAGATGGTCGCTTGGGGCAGCTGTGAAGGTGTCGGTGCAAGTTTGGAGTCAACTGATGCCCAATTGGGTGATAGCAATCTCATAGGTACAAGTTCAAGGTAACAGATGGTCGATTTGGGCAGCTGTGAAGATATCGGTGCAGGTTTAGAGTCAACTGATGTCCAATTGGGTGATAGCAATCTTATAGGTACAAGTTCAGGGTAACAGATGGTCGCTTGGGGCAGCTGTGAAGGTGTCGGTGCAAGTTTGGAGTCAACTGATGCCCAATTGGGTGATAGCAATCTCATAGGTACAAGTTCAGGGTAACAGATGGTCGCTTGGGGCAGCTGTGAAGGTGTCGGTGCAAGTTTGGAGCCAACCGATGCCCATTTGAGTGGTGGCAAAGGTGTGGGTGCAAGTTTATAGTCATTTGGTACCCAAATGGGTCATAGCAATCTCATAGGTACAAGTTCAGGGTAACAGATGGTCGATTTGGGCAGCTGTGAAGATGTCGGTGCAGGTTTAGAGTCAACTGATGTCCAATTGGGTGATAGCAATCTTATAGGTACAAGTTCAGGGTAACAGATGGTCGCTTGGGGCAGCTGTGAAGGTGTCGGTGCAAGTTTAGAGTCAACTGATGTCCAATTGGGTGATAGCAATCTTATAGGTACAAGTTCAGGGTAACAGATGGTCGCTTGGGGCAGCTGTGAAGGTGTCGGTGCAAGTTTGGAGCCAACCGATGCCCATTTGAGTGGTGGCAAAAGTGTGGGTGCAAGTTTATAGTCATTTGGTACCCAAATGGGTCATAGCAATCTCATAAGTACAAGTTCAGGGTAACAGATGGTCGATTTGGGCAGCTGTGAAGATGTCGGTGCAGGTTTAGAGTCAACTGATGTCCAATTGGGTGATAGCAATCTTATAGGTACAAGTTCAGGGTAACAGATGGTCGCTTGGGGCAGCTGTGAAGGTGTCGGTGCAAGTTTAGAGTCAGCTGATGTCCAATTGGGTGATAGCAATCTTATAGGTACAAGTTCAGGGTAACAGATGGTTGCTTAGGGCAGCTGTGAAGGTGTCGGTGCAAGTTTGGAGCCAACCGATGCCCATTTGAGTGGTGGCAAAGGTGTGGGTGCAAGTTTATAGTCATTTGGTACCCAAATGGGTCATAGCAATCTCATAAGTACAAGTTCAGGGTAACAGATGGTCGATTTGGGCAGCTGTGAAGATGTCGGTGCAGGTTTAGAGTCAACTGATGTCCAATTGGGTGATAGCAATCTTATAGGTACAAGTTCAGGGTAACAGATGGTCGATTGGGGCAGCTGTGAAGGTGTCGGTGCAAGTTTGGAGCCAACCGATGCCCATTTGAGTGGTGGCAAAGGTGTGGGTGCAAGTTTATAGTCATTTGGTACCCAAATGGGTCATAGCAATCTCATAGGTACAAGTTCAGGGTAACAAATGGTCGATTTGGGCAGCTGTGAAGGTGTTGGTGCAAGTTTGGAGTCAACTGATGCCCAATTGGGTGATAGCAATCTCATAGGTACAAGTTCAGGGTAACAGATGGTCGCTTGGGGCAGCTGTGAAGGTGTCGGTGCAAGTTTGGAGCCAACCGATGCCCATTTGAGTGGTGGCAAAGGTGTGGGTGCAAGTTTATAGTTATTTGGTACCCAAATGGGTCATAGCAATCTCATAGGTACAAGTTCAGGGTAACAAATGGTCGATTTGGGCAGCTGTGAAGGTGTTGGTGCAAGTTTGGAGTCAACTGATGCCCAATTGGGTGATAGCAATCTCATAGGTACAAGTTCAGGGTAACTGATGGTCGATTTGGGCAGCTGTGAAGGTGTCGGTGCAAGTTCATAGTCTTCTGGTACCCAATTAAGTGGTGGCAAAGGCGTAGGGGCAAGTTCATACTCTTCTGGTACCCAATTGGGTGATAGCAATCTCATAGGTACAAGTTCAGGGTAACTGATGGTTGATTTGGGCAGCTGTGAAGCTGTCGGTGCAAGTTCATAGTCTTCTGGTACCCATCTGGGTGATAGCAATCTTATAGGTACAAGTTCAGGGTAACTGATGGTCGATTTGGGCAGCTGTGAAGGTGTCGGTGCAAGTTCATAGTCTTCTGGTACCCAATTAAGCGGTGGCAAAGGCATAGGGGCAAGTTCATACTCTTCTGGTACCCAATTGGGTAATAGCAATCTCATGGGTACAAGTTCAGGGTAACTGATGGTCGATTTCGGCAGCTATGAAGCTGTCGGTGCAAGTTCACAATCCTCTGGTACCTAATTGGGTGATAGCAATCTCATAGGTACAAGTTCAGGGTAACTGATGGTTGATTTGGGCAGCTGTGAAGCTGTCGGTGCAAGTTCATAGTTTCTGGTACCCAAATGGGTGATAGCAATCTTATAGGTACAAGTTCAGGGTAACTGATGGTCGATTTGGGCAGCTGTGAAGGTGTCGGTGCAAGTTCATAGTCTTCTGGTACCCAATTAAGCGGTGGCAAAGGCATAGGGGCAAGTTCATACTCTTCTGGTACCCAATTGGGTAATAGCAATCTCATGGGTACAAGTTCAGGGTAACTGATGGTCGATTTGGGCAGCTATGAAGCTGTCGGTGCAAGTTCACAATCCTCTGGTACCTAATTGGGTGATAGCAATCTCATAGGTACAAGTTCAGGGTAACTGATGGTCGATTTGGGCAGCTGTGAAGGTGTCGGTGCAAGTTCATAGTCTTCTGGTACCCAATTAAGTGGTGGCAAAGGCGTAGGGGCAAGTTCATACTCTTCTGGTACCCAATTGGGTGATAGCAATCTCATAGGTACAAGTTCAGGGTAACTGATGGTTGATTTGGGCAGCTGTGAAGCTGTCGGTGCAAGTTCATAGTCTTCTGGTACCCATTTGGGTGATAGCAATCTTATAGGTACAAGTTCAGGGTAACTGATGGTCGATTTGGGCAGCTGTGAAGGTGTCGGTGCAAGTTCATAGTCTTCTGGTACCCAATTAAGCGGTGGCAAAGGCATAGGGGCAAGTTCATACTCTTCTGGTACCCAATTGGGTAATAGCAATCTCATGGGTACAAGTTCAGGGTAACTGATGGTCGATTTCGGCAGCTATGAAGCTGTCGGTGCAAGTTCACAATCCTCTGGTACCTAATTGGGTGATAGCAATCTCATAGGTACAAGTTCAGGGTAACTGATGGTTGATTTGGGCAGCTGTGAAGCTGTCGGTGCAAGTTCATAGTTTCTGGTACCCAAATGGGTGATAGCAATCTTATAGGTACAAGTTCAGGGTAACTGATGGTTGATTTGGGCAGCTGTGAAGCTGTCGGTGCAAGTTCATAGTTTTCTGGTACCCAATTGGGTGATAGCAATCTTATAGGTACAAGTTCAGGGTAACTGATGGTTGATTTGGGCAGCTGTGAAGCTGACGGTGCAAGTTCATAGTCTTCTGGTACCCAATTGGGTGATAGCAATCTCATAGGTACAAGTTCAGAGTAACTGATGGTCGATTTCGGCAGCTATGAAGCTGTCGGTGCAAGTTCACAATCCTCTGGTACCTAATTGTGTGATAGCAATCTCATAGGTACAAGTTCAGGGTAACTGATGGTTGATTTGGGCAGCTGTGAAGCTGTCGGTGCAAGTTCATAGTTTTCTGGTACCCAATTGGGTGATAGCAATCTTATAGGTGCAAGTTCAGGGTAACGGATGGTCGATTTGGGCAGCTGTGAAGCTGTCGGTCCAAGCTCATAGTCTTCTGGTACCCAATTGGGTGATAGCAATGTCATAGGTACAAGTTCAGGGTAACTGATGGTTGATTTGGGCAGCTGTGAAGCTGTCGGTGCAAGTTCATAGTTTTCTGGTACCCAATTGGGTGATAGCAATCTTATAGGTGCAAGTTCAGGGTAACGGATGGTCGATTTGGGCAGCTGTGAAGCTGTCGGTGCAAGTTCATAATCTTCTAGTACCCAATTGGGTGATAGCAATCTCATGGGTACAAGTTCAGGGTAACTGATGGTCGATTTGGGCAGCTGTGAAGCTGTCGGTGCAAGTTCATAGTTTTCTGGTACCCAATTGGGTGATAGCAATCTTATAGGTACAAGTTCAGGGTAACTGATGGTTGATTTGGGCAGCTGTAAAGCTGACGGTGCAAGTTCATAGTCTTCTGGTACCCAATTGGGTGATAGCAATCTTATAGGTACAAGTTCAGGGTAACTGATGGTTGATTTGGGCAGCTGTGAAGCTGTCGGTGCAAGTTCATAGTTTTCTGGTACCCAATTGGGTGATAGCAATCTTATAGGTGCAAGTTCAGGGTAACGGATGGTCGATTTGGGCAGCTGTGAAGCTGTCGATGCAAGTTCATAGTCTTCTGGTACCCAATTGGGTGATAGCAATCTTATAGGTACAAGTTCAGGGTAACTGATGGTTGATTTGGGCAGCTGTGAAGCTGACGGTGCAAGTTCATAGTCTTCTGGTACCCAATTGGGTGATAGCAATCTTATAGGTACAAGTTCAGGGTAACTGATGGTTGATTTGGGCAGCTGTGAAGCTGTCGGTGCAAGTTCATAGTTTTCTGGTACCCAATTGGGTGATAGCAATCTTATAGGTGCAAGTTCAGGATAACGGATGGTCGATTTGGGCAGCTGTGAAGCTGTCGGTGCAAGTTCATAGTTTTCTGGTACCCAATTGGGTGATAGCAATCTCATAGGTACAAGTTCAGGGTAACTGATGGTCGATTTGGGCAGCTATGAAGCTGTCAGTGCAAGTTCACAATCCTCTGGTACCTAATTGTGTGATAGCAATCTCATAGGTACAAGTTCAGGGTAACTGATGGTTGATTTGGGCAGCTGTGAAGCTGTCGGTGCAAGTTCATAGTTTTCTGGTACCCAATTGGGTGATAGCAATCTTATAGGTGCAAGTTCAGGATAACGGATGGTCGATTTGGGCAGCTGTGAAGCTGTGGTGCAAGTTCATAGTTTTCTGGTACCCAATTGGGTGATAGCAATCTCATAGGTACAAGTTCAGGGTAACTGATGGTCGATTTGGGCAGCTATGAAGCTGTCAGTGCAAGTTCACAATCCTCTGGTACCTAATTGTGTGATAGCAATCTCATAGGTACAAGTTCAGGGTAACTGATGGTTGATTTGGGCAGCTGTGAAGCTGTCGGTGCAGTTCATAGTTTTCTGGTACCCAATTGGGTGATAGCAATCTCATAGGTACAAGTTCAGGGTAACTGATGGTCGATTTGGGCAGCTATGAAGCTGTCAGTGCAAGTTCACAATCCTCTGGTACCTAATTGTGTGATAGCAATCTCATAGGTACAAGTTCAGGGTAACTGATGGTTGATTTGGGCAGCTGTGAAGCTGTCGGTGCAAGTTCATAGTTTTCTGGTACCCAATTGGGTGATAGCAATCTTATAGGTGCAAGTTCAGGGTAACGGATGGTCGATTTGGGCAGCTGTGAAGCTGTCGGTCCAAGTTCATAGTCT
>JAJLQT010000079.1:82500-87500 GCA_024516245.1 Peziza echinospora | reverse complement strand
CTGTAGCAGCCGGCGCCTGAAGTTCAGGGTAACAGCCGAACCGAGGGTTCAGGGTAACAGCCCAGCCGGGACTTCAGGGTAACAGTCGAGACTTCAGGGTAACAGCCGAGAGCCACTATCGATCGATATATATACACATATACAAGGCTTACGAGATCACGAAAACACAATCGATGCCTTGTACCCCACGAAATCGCATATATACATGTAGATTCAAGTCAAGATGCTTTTTGTTAAGTTTGAAATCAGCATTTCCTTGAGCCTGTAGCAGCCGGCAGCGTAAGCGAGCCGTAGCCGGCGCCTGAAGTTCAGGGTAACAGCCGAGAGCCACTATCGATCGATATATATACACATATACAAGGCTTACGAGATCACGAAAACACAATCAATGCCTTGTACACCCACGAAATCGCATATATACATGTAGATTCAAGTCAAGATGCTTTTTGTTAAGTTTGAAATCAGCATTTCCTTGAGCCTGTAGCAGCCGGCGCCTGAAGTTCAGGGTAACAGCCGAACCGAGGGTTCAGGGTAACAGCCCAGCCGGGACTTCAGGGTAACAGTCGAGACTTCAGGGTAACAGCCGAGAGCCACTATCGATCGATATATATACACATATACAAGGCTTACGAGATCACGAAAACACAATCGATGCCTTGTACACCCACGAAATCGCATATATACATGTAGATTCAAGTCAAGATGCTTTTTGTTAAGTTTGAAATCAGCATTTCCTGAGCCTGTAGCAGCCGGCAGCGTAAGCGAGCCGTAGCCGGCGCCTGAAGTTCAGGGTAACAGCCGAGAGCCACTATCGATCGATATAATACACATATACAAGGCTTACGAGATCACGAAAACAAATCAATGCCTTGTACACCCACGAAATCGCATATATACATGTAGATTCAAGTCAAGATGCTTTTTGTTAAGTTTGAAATCAGCATTTCCTTGAGCCTGTAGCAGCCGGCAGCGTAAGCGAGCCGTAGCCGGCGCCTGAAGTTCAGGGTAACAGCCGAGAGCCACTATCGATCGATATATATACATATACAAGGCTTACGAGATCACGAAAACACAATCAATGCCTTGTACACCCCGAAATCGCATATATACATGTAGATTCAAGTCAAGATGCTTTTTGTTAAGTTTGAAATCAGCATTTCCTTGAGCCTACAGCAGCCGAAAGCGTAAGCGTGCTGTAGCCGGCACCAGGGCTTGAGGGTAACAGCCGAGAGTTCAGGGTAACAGCCGAACCGAGAGTTCAGGGTAACAGCCGAGAGCTCAGGGTAACACTCGATCGATATACACATATACAAGGCTTACGAGATCACGAAAACATAATCAATGCCTTGTACACCCACGAAATCGCATATATACATGTACATTCAAGTCAAGATGCTTTTTGTTAAATTTGAAATCACCAGTTCCTTAAGCCTGTAGCAGCCGAGAGCGTAAGCGGTAGCCGGCGCGAGGACTTGAGGGTAACAGCCGAACCGAGAGTTCAGGGTAACAGCCGAGCCGAGACTTCAGGGTAACAGCCGAGAGCCACTATCGATCGATATATACACATATACAAGGCTTACGAGATCACGAAAACACAATCAATGCCTTGTACACCCACGAAATTGCATATATACATGTAGATTCAAGTCAAGATGCTTTTTGTTAAGTTTGAAATCAGCATTTCCTTGAGCCTGTAGCAGCCGGCAGCGTAAGCGAGCCTTAGCCGGCGGCAGGACTTGAGGGTAACAGCCGAGAGTTCAGGGTAACAGTCGAGAGTTCAGGGTAACAGTCGAAAGCCACTATCGATCGATATATATACATATATACCAGACTTCCGAGATTACGAAAACACAATCAATGCCTTGTACACTCACGAAATCGCTTCTATACATGTAGATTCAAGTCAAGATGCTTTTTGTTAAGTTTGAAATCAGCATTTCCTTGAGCCTGTAGCAGCCGGCAGCGTGAACGGGCCGTAGCCGGCGCCTGAAGTTCAGGGTAACAGCCGAGCCGGGACTTCAGGGTAACAGCCGAGCGCTCAGGGTAACACTCGATCGATATACACATATTCAAGGCTTACGAGATCACGAAAACACAATCAATGCCTTGTACACCCACGAAATCGCATATATATTCATAGATTCATGTCAAGATGCTTTTTGTTAAGTTTGAAATCAGCATTTCCTCAAGCTGTAGCAGCCGGCTGAGTTCAGGGTAACAGCCGAGAGCTCATGGTAAACTATCGATCTATATACACATATACAAGGCTTACGAGATCACGAAAACACAATCAATGCCTTGTACACCCACGAAATTGCATATATACATGTAGATTCAAGTCAAGATGCTTTTTGTTAAGTTTGAAATCAGCATTTCCTTGAGCCTTTAGCAGCCGGCAGCGTAAGCAAGCCTTAGCCGGCGCCTGAAGTTCAGGGTAACAGCCGAACCGAGAGTTCAGGGTAAAAGTCGAACCGAGAGTTCAGGGTAACAGTCGAGACTTCAGGGTAACAGCCCAGAGCTCAGGGTAACACTATCGATCAATATACACAAATACAAGGCTTACGAGATCACGAAAACACAATCATGCCTTGTACACTCACGAAATCGCATATATACATGTAGATTCAAGTCAAGATGCTTTTTGTTAAGTTTGAAATCAGCATTTCCTTGAGCCTTCAGCAGCCGGCAGCGTAAGCAAGCCTTAGCCGGCGCCTGAAGTTCAGGGTAACAGCCGAACCGAGAGTTCAGGGTAAAGTCGAACCGAGAGTTCAGGGTAACAGTCGAGACTTCAGGGTAACAGCCCAGAGCTCAGGGTAACACTATCGATCATATACACAAATACAAGGCTTACGAGATCACGAAAACACAATCAATGCCTTGTACACTCACGAAATCGCATATATACATGTAGATTCAAGTCAAGATGCTTTTTGTTAAGTTTGAAATCAGCATTTCCTTGAGCCTGTAACATCCGAGACTTCAGGGTAACAGCCAACCGAGAGTTCAGGGTAACAGCCGAGAGCTCAGGGTAACACTATCGATCTATATACACATATACAAGGCTTACGAGATCACGAAAACACAATCGATGCCTTGTACACCCACGAAATCGCATATATACATGTAGATTCAAGTCAAGATGCTTTTTGTTAAGTTTGAAATCAGCATTTCCTTGAGCCTGTAGCAGCCGGCGCCTGAAGTTCAGGGTAACAGCCGAACCGAGAGTTCAGGGTAACAGTCGATAGCCACTATCGATCGATATATATACACATATACAAGGCTTACGAGATCACGAAAACACAATCAATGCCTTGTACCCCACGAATCGCATATATACATGTAGATTCAATGTCAAGATGCTTTTGTTAAGTTTGAAATCAGCATTTCCTTGAGCCTGTAGCAGCCGCAGCGTAGCGAGCTGTAGCCGGCCTGAAGTTCAGGGTACAGCCGAGAGCCACTATCGATCGATATATATACACATATACAAGGCCTACGAGATCACGAAAACACAATCAATGCCTTGTACACCCACGAAATCGCATATATACATGTAGATTCAAGTCAAGATGCTTTTGTTAAGTTTGAAATCAGCATTTCCTTGAGCCTGCAGCAGCCGGCCTGAAGTTCAGGGTAACAGCCGAGAGCTCACTGTACTATCGATCTATATACCTATATACCAGGCCTTACGAGATTACGAAAACACATCGATTCCTTGTACACTCACGAAATCGCATATATACATGTAGATTCAAGTCAAGATGCTTTTTGTTAAGTTTGAAATCAGCATTTCCTTGAGCCTGTAACATCCGAGCTTCAGGGTAACAGCCAACCGAGAGTTCAGGGTAACAGCCGAGCCAGGGTAACACACATCGATCGATATACACATATACAAGGCTTACGAGATCACGAAAACACAATCGATGCCTTGTACACCCACGAAATCGCATATATACATGTAGATTCAAGTCAATGCTTTTTGTTAAGTTTGAAATCAGCATTTCCTTGAGCCTGTAGCAGCCGGCGCCTGAAGTTCAGGGTAACAGCCGAGCCGAGAGTTCAGGGTAACAGTCGAGAGCCACTATCGATATATATACACATATACAAGGCTTACGAGATCACGAAAACACAATCGATGCCTTGTACACCCACGAAATCGCATATATACATGTAGATTCAAGTCAAGATGCTTTTTGTTAAGTTTGAAATCAGCATTTCCTTGAGCCTGTAGCAGCCGGCAGCGTAAGCGCTAGCCGGCGCCTGAAGTTCAGGGTAACAGCCGAGAGCCACTATCGATCGATATATATACACATATACAAGGCCTACGAGATCACGAAAACACAATCAATGCCTTGTACACCCACGAAATCGCATAATACATGTAGATTCAAGTCAAGATGCTTTTTGTTAAGTTTGAAATCAGCATTTCCTTGAGCCTGTAGCAGCCGGCAGCGTAAGCGAGCCGTAGCCGGCGCCTGAAGTTCAGGGTAACAGTCGAGAGCCACTATCGATCGATATATATACACATATACAAGGCTTACGAGATCACGAAAACACAATCGATGCCTTGTACACCCACGAAATCGCATATACATGTAGATTCAAGTCAAGATGCTTTTTGTTAAGTTTGAAATCAGCATTTCCTTGAGCCTGTAGCAGCCGGCGCCTGAAGTTCAGGGTAACAGCCGAGAGCCACTATCGATCGATATACATATATACAAGGCCTTCGAGATTACGAAAACACAATCGATTCCTTGTACACTCACGAAATCGCTTCTATACATGTAGATTCAAGTCAAGATGCTTTTTGTTAAATTTGAAATCAGCATTTCCTTGAGCCTTCAGCAGCCGGCTGAGTTCAGGGTAACTGCAGTTCAGGGTAACGGCAGTTCAGGGTAACGGCAGTTCAGGGTAACCCCTACGGCCAAAACGCAACCCGAAATGCCTTTGAGGACCAGTAAGTTTACATACTTCTGGGTGTTAACTATGGCTATTTAGAACCT